>CAKNWT010259207.1:0-10414 GCA_932066315.1 Andricus coriarius
TTTGTGTTGAAAAGTCAGTCGCCCCAAGCACCCCAACAGATATTTCGAACCTACGGTGCAGCGTACGTCACAGAGTAATGATTGTCGCACGCGCCTACCACCTCTCCCGCTCTCCGGGAGAAAAAGTAGTGGAAGCGAAACATGTGGTCTCGCAGGGAATTTCCCCGGGTTGGGCATGTCTGCTCTAGATCTCATAAATACTCATAAATCAGCCCAGCTTCTTTAGGACCTTTAGGTATAGCTAGTCTATTGATACAGACAGCTATCCTTATTTCAGAGAGAGAGAGAGAGAGAGAGAGAGAGAGAGAGAGAGAGAGAGAGAGTGGTGTTTCTTTCAGTGCCCTAAAAATGTTGCAGGTATAGGCTGAAGGGTACAGACCAGAAAAAGACCAAACGTGGGTTGAAACTGATCTTAGAGTGGTTTTAAGTTGATCTTTCTTTTCACGAGGGTGGACTAATTGATTTACTTGTGAATGTAAAGTTGCTTTGATATTGTCTGATTACGTCTGACTGTTGCTGATCTGTTCCTGAGCCATTAATTGAATCCAGTTCTTTGATAAAAATGTTTGCCTGAGATGTTGAACTGTTGCTGAATTTTCTTCATCGTTCCTGTGTTCCTGCCTCATTGCTGATTGTTCCTGTGTTCCTGCCTCATTGCTGCATTGCTGATCGTTCCAGTTTTCTGGATTCATTGCTGTGTTTATGTGTAGCGGTTACTGAATCCATCAATCATGATGTCAAAATTTGTTGCTGCTAATCATTCCTGCTGAGGGTTCTTCTTCGTGGGTCGTCGAGGGATTCCTGTGGATCTACAACGAGGAACTTCATCGGTGGACAACGAGGGAAGCAGCGAGAGGATCTGGGTGATTTTATTCCAGTGCAGTGGAAATGCGGGAGTGTAATTCTTTATTTTATAAAGAAAAGATAATTTTCGTGATATTGTGAAGTGAAGATTTGTTTTAAAATCACCCAGCTATTTATTTTTGGATCATGTGAATCTACAATATGGACAACTCAAGGTTTGGTCATACTATTGAATAGTACTTGCATTTTGTATTGCGCATTTTTCTGAGCGGTCCAGTCTTTCCAACACCTTCTCAAATCAATTTTTTAAAGTCGTTAACCGAATTTTCCCCGAAGTTATCTGGTTGGACAAATTTTAATGAATTTAATGCAGAGTGTATATTGCATACAGAGATTGTATTCAATTAATCTAGGCAAATTAACATTTGACTATGTTTAAAATTTCTTTTGAAATAATAAGGAAAATAATATAATTTCAGAAATCTTAATCTTTGTTAACACCCAATTTTATTGTTATTATTATTACTGTACTATTAAGCCATATCCCGTTCGTGTACAGATTTTTCTAGAATTCCTGTGTTGTTTATTTAAGTAACACAAAAAGCTTTAAAGTCAGCATTTAAGCTCGCCACTAAGGCCAATTAGCATTTAAGGTCTTTAGTTTCAAGTTTTATACTGTCCACTGATACTTTTCATCATGCGTTGCCATTTACTTTACCTCGATATACTTGTTTCGTCAGTCGTTCATTTTTCATTCTCTCAACATGCCAAAAACATTTCAACAAATTTCTTTCACACTTGTCAATCAGTGTCTCCTCTACACCACTTTCTTTAAGAACTCTCTCATTACTGACCTTGTCCATTAGTTTTCATTGCACATATTGGACAAGAAATGCATTGCCAATCGCGTTAATTTTACTCTGATCCTTTCCTTAGTGCATAATTATATATTGACATTTTAGCGTTATTTGTTACGTTTTTATTTCTGATAATGGATCCTACTCTGCTGATAACTTTCTTACCTTCATTTATATGTCTATCTATCTCTCCATCGATCTTTCTGTCAGTAATAAATAAAATACCAAGATTCACGTATTTATCAACGTGTTCTATCCTCTCATCGTTCAGCACAATGTTGCATATTATTTTCTCATCTTTTCCTTCAAACACCATTAGTTTTGTTTTATTTACGTTAATTTTGAAGTCCATGTTCATCCTGTTAGTAATCAGTTGCTCAAAATTTTTGCAAGTCTCCGATAGACTCTGCCATAAAAACCCTACCATCTGCGAACGCTAACCCTCACACTAGCTTTGTTACCTGCATATATTATTTTTATTGTTCATAGGAGTGATCTATTTACTCCGTACTCTTTCAGGACTTTCCAAATTTTACTTCTATCCACCCTGTAAATCGCTTTTTTATGGTGAACAAACGCACAGAAAACTTTTATTTCCTCTCTGATCTGTCTCAAGCTAAATATTTTATCCATACATGATCTTTCTGGCATAAATCCACATTTGTCTTCCCACATCTTGTCTTCTGTTATTGTAATTAACCTATGAACAAGTATTTTTTAATATATTTTAGTTACCGCATTTAGCAAGTTGATACCTCTGCAAATTTAATAACACTAAAATGGTTCCAAGAAATTATAAAATATTTCTAATTTATTGTTACTAATAATATAATTTTAAAAATAAAGTGAATTCAAGAAAATAGAATATTATTTAGAGATGGAAAAGACACTGGACTCGCGTTTCGATACAGAATGTAACCATGATTTACATATGTTAGAACCAATAGACTATATAGTAGGATCCCAAGGTCTTAATAGAGAAGGAAACTAAACTTTTGGTAGAGACATATAACTTGACTCAAATTAGCCGTCGACAAATAAATAATTCGCGAGTCCGAAAGACAGCATGGAGTCAGACACCTGTCCGCGAATATACGCGCGAGTGCAAAATTACGGAACTTATAAATTGATTGAAATCAAAGATTCAAGGGGAGGCTGAACTTTATATCTAGAATTTACAGGTCGATACCCTGGAAGGACTTTTTAACGCATTAGAAAGATCGATCTGAGTTCCTAAATCCCTTTTTTCGAAAGAATAGGTTGCAATTATTAAAATTTAGGACTCTTTTCGAACGTTCAAGATAAAGCTAATCACTTTCCTCAACGTGAAAAGATTAAACAGTTCTAGGGCTTGCCGGTTGCTACCACAGGTTCATCCCTGATTTTTCAATCACATCAAAACCTCTTTTGTAATTGTCGAAAAAGAACGTCCCTCTCAGATAGACCAATAGTTAACATGAATCCTTTGATAAATTTAAAAATAAATAAATTATGTGCCCTTTTTCCTCGATTGCAACACCAAGAGTTCAATAAACTATTTATTACTCCCTGTGAGGCTTCAAATTTCGGCATTGGGGGGATTTTGAATCAAGATTTTGATGGAAAGATCCTCTCGGTCGTTCGTTCCTTAAGGACGTTATCAGATACTAAAATAAATTACTTGACTATTGAAAAAGAGTTGCTGGCAATTTCGTTCTCAGTAGACCCTAGCGGACCGAATGAACGGAACGGATACGCTACAGCGTATCTTTATAGTATCCACATCATATCCTCTCCGTATCATGCAAGAAAAACTCATTAAAAAATTAAGATGAACATTTAACTTGTTGAAATTCGGATTCTACGTGAAATTTTGCGTTAGAAGGTCACGGAGTAACTGCAATAGTTTTTCTTGCAGCGATAAAAACTTAGGAAAAATATAATACTTATCGACAACGTGGGCTGAAGGCGACTTCAAGCGCATCCATAATGGTTTAAGTATTACTGCTTATACGATTATGGATGCTTGATTATGGACGCTTGAAGTCGCACTTGTTTTCGTAGCTACGAGTCTCCTTACATCCCCATGCACAAGGTGATGATCTCTTTGTTTCGAACACCTGTGTTCCTTCATTCCCTATCCGAAGAAAGAAAAAACAAAGTCGCATCGAGAATGTTTTCCTCGAGTCAGATTTCGAGAACGACAATAACGATTTCATTATGTATATTTCTGTTGCAAATTAATTAAGGCGAAAAGTCTAGAACCTGATTCTGGGGACGAAGCCTTTGAGACCGCGGAGGAAAATAGTGATGATAAGGGTATCAGCTCATCGGTGGGACCAACAGTTCCTGCGGTCGTGGGGCGAAGCCTGTCGATGATGGCAGGGACTGCATTACTCACACCCTGGGTGAGGTCATATATGATTTTTTTTGTCTGATTCCTGCGGTCGTGGGGCGATCCCTGTCGATGATGGCAGGGACTCCACTACTCACACCCAGGGTGAAGACAGGACCAACAGTTCCTTCGGTCATGGGGCGATCCCTGTCGATGATGGCTGGGACTGCACTACTCACACCGCGAGTGAGGCCATATGTATTATTTTTGTATCTGATTCGGTAGGTCGTAAGGCGATCCCAGTCCATGTTGGGACTGCATAACTCACACCTATGGCTGTTAAAGACGATATTGAGAGCGGTGGGGCCGTCCCTGAAATCCGGCTTAATGAATTAGAAGATTGTATATCTGATGATGAAAATACTATTAACAATTTTGAACTCGGCTATATTTTACGAGATTATACGGAAGCTAAATAAAAGAAAAAAGGATTTAATTTTTACAAGCAATAATTTAAGATATAAAGATTTGAAGAAGGAAATTGCAAGAGAAACTCAGCTGTACTTTCTGATACCACAAAATAACCTAGAATGAAATAAGATTGACGGGACTGATGACCAAGACGATACATTAGCCCCAAACTACGAAATTCCTGTCATAAAATTTCAAAGAATGAATTATTTATTCGTGACGATAATTTTGTCTTATTTATTCCATCTGACTATAAATTAACTACTGAAACCAGAAATGGGCTCAATCAGATCTCCTGGCCATCGATAGAAGCTGAGTTTCGAACGCTTTTCGGTCAGGATGATTTCAAGATAAACATTTGCCATAAGGAGATAAAAATTTCATCTTAAACAGATCGTAAAAAAAAATATCGCGAAAATCATTCATCAACAACTGGTGGCCATAAAGGATCTACCAAAACGTACATACCTTGTCATTTTACTTTTATTATTCTTCAATAATTTAATTATCTTTCTTACTTGATTTCGCATATATTAACTCTCAAATAACTGTACTCTAAATGAGGGGGGGAGTGAGAGTTAAGCGACTAGGACTCGCTTATATACTTGATAAATAACAAGTTCAGAAATCAGTACAATTATTTTATTAGCTCTTATTTCAACTCAAAATTTTTATAAAAACGTTATTTGAATTTTAGGATAGATTAAGATATTTGAGATGAGCCACGTCCTTGGTTTTTACAACAGTATCTCATGAGAGATCAAGAAACTGCAAATTTTCATTCATAAAACATTTTTTAGAGTCTTGTAGGAGGTTTCAAAACATTTTTTCCACATTTTCCTTAGTAAAATTATTATTAAGGGCGGAGGTGTCAGGAGCGACTATTGCGACTGCTCCTCGCTCGATCGCATTCGATTAAATTAATCGAATCTTTTATGCGGGAACTTTCGAATAAGTTCGCTGGAATATTTATAATGCTTTTAAGATCGAAGATTTTGGAATCCTGCGAAAAGCGAAGTTCTCACGTACAGAACTCTTAATAATTAAGAAAGGACCTTGGGGAAAGGATGTAAATTTATCTAGGAAATAAGGTATTTTATTCACCTTCAGAATAAACTCAAAATGTGTCTACGAGTGGTCAACACAGCTGTACATTGTAAATTTAGTTTTAAGACTTTTTGTAAGTCCCTGAATTTGTATGCACTAGAATTAAGGAAGAGAAACTAAGTCTGGATAGTAGGATAGAAAATAAGGAATTTTTAGAGAATAGGGCCCTAAAGTGGCTAGGGTTAATATATTTTGTAAAACGGCAACTTTCTATAATCTGCTTAGGGCTCGGTTGAGCACGTACAGAAAAGATATAACATTTACTACTTTTATGAGTGAGAAAACTCTTTTCCCTACGATATCCGGAGAAATACGGGATTGAACCGGAAAAGTTCGGGTTTCTTCGGGGAGGGTCCTTTTCCAGTCGTGTAACTTCGGAAAGTGGACCCACCCCGAAGGGGCCTGAAACAAAGAGTGGGGATGCTTGAGAGTGGAGTGAAGGATGACAGATCGGGCTTGACAGATTTGATTCTACTCTGAAACTAGCTACATGTTCCTTCGTTGAACTGTAGATTTTGTACTAGGTACTAAATTTTAAGTAGCGATCGCGAACTTTAACTTTGTAAATCCAGACTTAGTCGTGGGAGAGTTTCTATAAATAAATTATTATATTCATTTTTACCTCATAAATCGGTTGCTATTTATTTCATTGACATTTTAAATTTCCCGGTTCCTTTCCAGGATTAACACCAACTGAACTCGAACAATCAAATAAATTCCGTGTCTACGACATGCGCGGCTCGTAACGTACTTAGGGATGGGGGGTGACCGATGTTGACGCCGACTGACTCTGTCATCTGACTGATTGCATGAAATTTCACGGTAATCGGTGAAATCGTTGAAATCATCTTATATATCGTTATTGAAATGCTCTATATTAAAAAATGGATACTTAAATTTAGCAGATATGATTTTTATACGGTTTTCAGGCCGCAAATGTGAAAATTAAGGAAGATAACTTAGAAATAAGTGATATTTTGTAAATCCTAACCTAAATATTTGATGAATCCCATGTAGGGCCCTCTGTACGAAAAAGTGTCAGAAGGCGGAAAACTACGAATCGGTGCTGCACGGAATTAATTTTAATGCAATAAATAAGTGTTAACTAAATAAATAAAGTAAGAAACGTACACAAATTATAGGGAGTTGAAGTGCATCCATTTTTAAAAGAAATATGCATGCAATCATTGTATTCTGTCTATATGAAAGTGATATACACATGTAGCAAATATATCCTGCATGTTATAATAAATATATACGAAATTTATCTTCAAATTAATATAATTAATATCTGTCGAGACTGAATTTACTTATAAATTCAGCCTTTTTTAATTTTAAGTATTTATTAGAACCATTATTACTAAGTACTTCATAGGTTATGTTAGCAGGAAACTGTACTTTTTTATATTACAAACTTTTATTTAATATCTACTAGCAAAATAAAACGTCTTACGTTTATTTTAACGTATCTGATTATTCATGTTAATGAAAATACATCCAATTTTTGCATGATTATATGATTTCACCGATTTCATGCTGACCGTCAGGTGACCGTCAAATTTCATGAAATCGTCCAGATGACGGTCACTCCCCATCTCTAAACATACTACTCCTTCATGAGTGATGCTAATAGACCGCGACATTTTGAACTTCGCAAGCGTTGCGTTGGAAGGGGAAAGACACGATATTGGCCGTAATACGCGCGCTTATTTTAAATGCTTCAAATTTATTTTTATTCTCAGGTCAAGAAATGATAATAATTTATGCTAATATGGTTGATATATGTTACTGCGATAACTATAAGATCCATGATAATACAGCATTTTATTATTATAACTATGGAATATGTAATGTACTTGATATCCGATTAAAATATCAAAATTTGTCTAAAAAAATGACCAGCGGTGTGTTTAATATGTATTAAAATTAAAGCTAAAAACTTATTTTTCGAATTTTTATTATAATTTTTTTTGAGGTTTTCTCCTCTAGATCCGTGATCTTCTGCAATAACAGGGGCACCTCTTGTAGAATATATCACGGGCTTAGTTTATTAGAAACTGTCAGTTTCGCTATAATCAACTCTGTGTCAAATAGTGTTATGAAATTCTTTTTCAATCAAACCCCCCCCCCCCCCCGCCAAATCAAAAAAGCTGAAAGTCAAATAAAATAAAAGATAAAGAATAAAATCTAATATTCTTCCCTAAAGTGAAAAATAAAAAATCTGACCGCTGCGCGGGCACATTCTATTCGCGCGCTACGCACGCAGCTCGCTTCGCTCGCAAGTTTGAGCGCGCCTCTGGCGCGCAACTGTTAGTTCTCGCGCTCGATTACATATTTCTCTCGCGCTTCGCGCTCGATAATTCATTTATCTCGCGCTACGCGCTCGTTCTTTGTATTTCACCCACATGTGTGCACAGACCTTTTAAAATTAATGGTCAAAGCATCGACATCCAAGTGCGACGTTAGATACGGCCCAGAACTGGCCCACTATTGGCAAAAATATTGCCGAAGATCGGTTCTCAATATCGTGCCATTGCTGGAATGATAACTCCGGTATGCACTTGGCGGCCAGTTCTGGCCTAAACTTTGGCCGCCATCACTTATGCATTACTGACTGCCATTATCGGCTCAGCAATGGGTACTGATATCGGCCCGATCTCGGCTGCCAATATCGTGCTATTGCTAGAATGATAACTCCAGTATGCACTTGGCGGCCATTTCTGGCCCAGACTCTGACCGCCATCACCGGAGTTAATTTAAAAAATAATAAAGTCATTGAATTGTTTTTAGGATGCATTTATATACGACTACATATATCGTCCTGGTGTAGAGTGAATACATATATTACATTTTTAAATATTATACTATAAATAAAATTTCTAACGCTACGGGGTATCGAACCTACATCTATACCTAAATCTATCGCCTAGCAGTCGGGAGTCTTAAGGGGCCTTATCAGCATTATAAAACGGGATGTCAGTTTCCGGCCGTACGGTTGAATATTTTGGTCTGATATTTCGCATACCTCATCTAAATATTGGTCTGTTTTGCCGGCTAGATTCGGTTTTTTGAAACAATGTTTATATTTTACGTTATAAATAAAAAACAAAGAACAATGGAAAAAAATGCAGTGCCTCTCAGTACTAGCTGAGCGTGTATTTTCGAGACCGGGCCGGTCACCCTCTTCAAATTTAAGCGCCAGACTCCCTGGAGCGCGAGTGGAGACTCCAGAGCGTATCGAATTACCCGAAACGAATCTACCCTTTCATTGTTATGAGATGCAGGCCAGTTAAAAAAACTAAAATTATGAAAGCATCGCGTGGTTCAATTTTAATTAGCAGAAATAGTTTATTTATATAATTGGTAGAAAGTGCAAAAAAGATTCATGAAAATCGGTCAATATTTGCAGTAATAATAGAAATGTTGAAGTGCACGCGATAGCATGCACTGTGGGTGGAAGCGCATTTTTTTCGTTCAAAACAGTCTACAGCCTTCAATTTTGCCCCAATCTTCAAGTATTTTTATTTTAAATTGAAGTGCGCTAAATTTCCAAGAGCACCTTGTTCAGAGATTGTTGCATTTTCATTTGTTTCTGTATTATATGTTTACTCGAAGTATGAAAAAATCGAGATTTTTCAAAAAAATGATTATTTACTCTTAAACAACCGTTTGCATATAATGAAAATCATCTCAAAGCGATGCAAGAGTACTCCCAGAATACAAGTAATTTGATTATTGTATTTTTTAATTGTTATAAAAAAATGACATCAACAAAGGGGCAAACAGTGTAATTTTTGTTAAAAAAAAATTGTTTTCGGATGAATATGCTTTAAATTATAGTGAGAGTTACTGTTAGTCAAAATTTTTATGAAACATCAACAATTGTAAATGTTGTAAACAATTTTTTGAAAAAATGTGGAATTCATGTCTTCCTTTATTACCTGAAATTATGTAGATATTCGGAAAAGTGGTATATGTTTCATTATGTGTGTGCAAATACAACACTTGCTTATTTTGTAAACAAATGAAACAAGTAAATATAAAACTTTGTCCTGGAAAATAATTTTTGTTACACTGAAACTGCTTCGAATGTTTGTGACAGATTTACAGTAACTGCTTCTATGTAAAATTCACAATAAACCGTTGTTATTATTTCATTTTAAATATGACGATTCGTGGGTACTTAACAATGTTGTAATTTTTATTGAAAAAAGTTTGTTCTTCTCTGTAAATAATTTCAATTATCGTGAGAGTGATTGTCAGTAACAATTTCTATAAAACATTATACACATTTTTTTTAAATTGTGGTATCTGTGCTTTTTCAATTTCGGATTTTCCTTCATCATTTGAATTGCTGCAGATATTATTAAAAAGAACATATGTTCAATAATATTAATATTATAGTCATTCAATTATCATTTCATATCGGGAAATTTTGCATTTTTGTAAAATTGAACTCCTACTTCAGGGTTTGATCGAAACGTGCGAACTTTTTTAGGGATCGAAAGAGGAGCACCTATAAAACGAAACCATACTACTCACTTTTAGTTTCACCCCCCCCCCCCACCCCGCCTCCCAAATATGATCCAAAAATAAAAAAACTACATTTTTACGTATTATTCTTACTTTTTAGCAATTTCTGTCGTCTTTTTCATACAAATAATTACTAATGGACTACTCAAATATTTCCCATGACTTTTTAAACAATTTTTAATTGTTTACAGAAATTTAAGTTATTTAAACAATTATGTATTCCCAAAAATGTAAAAAATAATCGTATTATATATAATAATCGTATATAATAATCGTTTGACACTGCTTGGAGTAGTAATTGAAAAAAAACATTAGGTAATTATTTAAA
>CAKNWT010259234.1:430-14625 GCA_932066315.1 Andricus coriarius
TATCTATTCCGGCGGTTCTTACCCCACTCAAAAAACTTGTTTTATGACAAGGTAATTTAACACTATTTTTAATTCGACAAAAAAGTGTATAAAGGCTGCTATTCTGTACATTGTGTGTTGGCCCATCCACCATGAACATTTGAGGGTGTTTTACCCTTTAAAAATTAATTATTTTTGGATTTTTTCGTTATAATACTTATTTTTACGCCATCCTAAACTAATTCCAATAGGCTGATTTCAGAAAAAAAAATATTTTTTTTTTTCTCATTTCGTTCATTTGAACGTTCGGAACTTCAGGTACATGAAAATGCCTATAATGCGGAAAAAATTAGAATGAAAACAATCATTATTACGGGGCGAATTTGTTGGAGTTCTTATTCCCATACAAGGTGGCCGCAAAACTTCAATTTCAAAATTCCCTATCCTTGCCCTGATTTTTCCCCAATCAATTTTACATTTTTCCTGACGATTTATAATCAAAGACTAGTATTTTAAGCTAGTAACATTTTTACATATAATTTTTTATAAACAGAACAAAGCAACAAAATTGAGGATTAAAATTTTTTAATTTCAAATTTATTTATTTCAACCAAGAAAGATTACTTTGCTACCATAAAAGCTGAATTTTACTAGGTAACTAGGTATGTTTTTTTATGTAGAATACGAAACTTCAGACGAACATGTACCATCTTTTTGCGTTTTTCAGAAAAACAGCTCTAAAAAGTGAGAAAAGCCATTTGTTGGCTGTCTCTAAAACCTTGTATCAAACAACTCGGAAATGCTAAGGGCTTCTAATAGGGTTGAAAATGAAGTCTGATGGATGCACTATGACCATAAGTATCGAATAAACACAAATTTGATAAGATTTTGTAACATAGTGTTTTCAATCCAAAAGGACGAATTTTCAACAAAACAGTTGAAATTTCTACCAAAAAATAACTTTTTAATAAAATAGTTCAATTTTAAATATTAAAATGTTCTCCTATAGAAATTCCACTGAAGCACTTTTTAAAGTCACCTTTCGGAATTGCTAACAGCTGCTTCGTCGCAGTCTGTTTTATTTTCTCTATGCCTTGAAATCGTGTTCCTTTTAGAGGATACAATGGGAATACAATTTGAGTAACTCTTGTTTAAATCTTTCCTACAATTTGAATCCTCGGCATTTTGGTGATGTGGGGACTGCGGGACCGAGAGAGAGGTGGGGCTCAGTTATGCGTAACAAGCAGCATAAGGGCAGTAGTCTCAGAGCGTTAGTTGGTCAGCTTTTAGTAAGGTCAACGTCCCAGTAATCGTGACCTTAGTCCCAGTAATCGTGATGCCAATTATCTTGCTTTTTATTTGATTTGAATGAATATAACTTCTATTTGCTATTATAAAATGCTAACGATAAGTGGGTTTTATCATTAAATGTTACTTTTAACACATTTTTTTGACAATATATTCAAACTATAACCAAGTTTCACGATTACTGGGACCGTCACGATTACTGGGACATTTACCTTATACCATTTAGGAACATGCTCGAAACCGCACTTCAATGGGATTCCCAATGTACTTCAATTGGGGAAACAGTCAGGACTGTATAAGGGTTGGCGACGTTGTGTAAGGCCGTGTTTAACCAGAAATTTCTGAGTAAGCTGCGATGATGGGCAGGTGCATTCTATCGGTGAAGGACCTGGTAGCCACTTTTCCACAAATCAGGCTGTTCCCATCTTACTGCGTCACGTAATCGCTGCAGAACTTCCTGATATTAATCTTTGATTATCGTCTGATCTTTTGGATCGTATTCATGATGCACAAGAACTTCCTCGTTTCACATTTTAAGTTTTTTGCTGTGTGGGCGTGATACAGCGAGGGTCACTTTCCACTAAGGTGCGAACACTTTTAAATCGCCTAAGACACTTTTTAATTTGAGTATCATTCATAGACTCATTAGTCGCATCACTATACACTTTCCGAATCAGAAAGATGGTTTCCGAACATGAATCGCCAAGTTTTTGGCCAAATTTAATGCACACACTATGTCCGATGCGTTCCGTCATCCAGAAATGCGATGCGTACGTGGTTAGACGTTTACGCAACTGCGTATTCTAGTCTACTAAATGTCTGTCATAAATGGTAAATACCTGTTTTTTATAATAGCATAACTAGGTACAAAGTTAGACCACAAGGTCCGATACTTTCCGGACAGACTTTGGCAATAAAAATGTCCTAAAAAGTAAAAATCTTAATAGTTCAATTAAACTACGGTAAGGGACTACAAGATGACTTGATATAAGATATGGAGGGTTGTAAAAGGTCGTGCTTGTATACGTATATTCCTTTTCATATATCAACCCCTCTATAACTCACAACGAAATTGCGACGCCACTGATAGAGGGATAACTTTCAAGCGAAAACTTCCCGCGTGAATCTGTTTTGAGGGTGACGGAGAACTCTTGCCCTACCACATTCAGGGGTTGTATTTCCGTCTCTCGGCGTTCTGCGTATTATGGTAACATAAACGAGCCAATCAACGGGCTTTGTGGCGGCAATCATCCCTTGATTACGCAGCAGTTAGAATGAAAACAAGGATAAGACCGTCACGGATAATCGACAAACCTACACTTTACTCGCTTCATGATGTATCAAATACACAGTACTTTTTAACCACACTCCATTTCCTCAAGGAAAAATACGCAAAACGAATTGAGGCAATTTGAGGATTTTGAAAAAAAAAATCTTTTCAGTGAAACGAGAAAATAGATGGAGATTAAGGTACACATAACCATATGAAAGTTAACCAATAAAGGGGAAAAATATACTTTTTTCCATTGATATACTTTTAAGACTAACATAGCTTTGGGAAAATATAACGATAAAGGAATTTATTTTCGTTTTAGGAAAATTGATACGATACGTATTTAAGATTACGTATTTAAGATACGTATTTAAAGTTTTCGCCTCTATTCGAGAGATATTGGTGCTAATTATGTTACGAGGATTAAAAGTAGATGTGAATCTCTGTATTCCACTGTAAATGTAGTCATTTTCTACACCTCAATGACTGATGTGCCATGAGAATCGTACACAGCTCTTTCAGACCGCCATGTAGAATTGTTTGGAAAGGAGGAAGAGCCGGATGACTCAAAATTCAAGAGAAGGTGTATTTTGAACAGCTTAAGAAATTCAACTCCTCTGTTCCCATCCCGTCTCCTTCAAGCAGCAATCTGAACAGATAGAAAGAGTTCAGAAAAATTACAGAAACTACTTGCGAATATTTGATGCGACTGCACTTTCAAAACAAACGTAAGTTATTTTTTTGTGTGAAAAATGTATTAGACTTTTCAAAGTATACGACTTCATAATTCAAAATGTTTAAAGATTATGTTTTCAGCACTGCTGCTCAAAAAGATTGTTAAACAACCGTACCTGGTCTACCATCCCCTTGATTTTTTAAGATTTCCCAAAATAGACGAAAACTTAAAGTTAAAGCTTCTGGTAAGCTAATCGCCCTTAATAAATTGTTACAAAAGCTCAAAGTTAAATGGCACTAATTCCTACTATTTTCGATAGGAAGTGTTATATACTGAATAAGAGGCCGTTTATAAATAACTTTTTTAATAAAAAATGCATTTGTGTTTGTCACAAATACGTAAAGTTGATTTACATCACGTTATTTGATTCGTATGATTTATTATTTACTATTTGTTTAAAACTACTTTTGCAACTTACTAATTTTTCGATCATGGAGCAAACTGCGGGTCTGTGCGACCCTGTGCACTTTTCCGCGGTTTACCATTTTGAAACTACTGATCCGATCAACTTGAAAAAATTCTCAGATATTCTTCAAAAATTGTAGAATCATTTCGTGTGGTTTAAAAACTTGTTGGAAATATGCACACACAGCAAAAAAATCATTTAAAAAACAGTTTTTTTTTAATTTCTAAAAGATTGAAATTTTTTCAATTTTTGATATTTCCGTCTAAACTTTCTGCTTTAAAGGATATTCCTGACAAAAATCGATTCGAAGGTCTGTGGGATCCATAGTGTGCTTTAGAATTGTGATTTCCTTTCAATTGATTGTATTCAGTGCCAACTTAAAGAAACTAAAAGTATTTTTATATTTTCTATAACCGGTGACTGAAAAATAATTTTAAAAAGAAAGGTGTTTAATCCGAGAACAATCTTGAGCAACAATGAATCCATTAATATTTACATGCAAGAATGAAGTCTGAATGAAATAAATAAAGTATGGGACCTTTTAAAAAAATCAAGAATAGTATTTCTTATAATTTTAATATTGTATTGAGACTAAAAACTCGTACACGTGACGTCACTTACCTTCTTCAAGAGCAGTGCATAAAATCAGAATTTAAATTCGTATCCTTCAATAAGTAGAAAATAAATCTGTATAAGAACTTTGAGGATATTTTCTCGGTCGACTGTTCAGCGTGAGCGATGTTTTTCCTTTGATTAAATTATTTACACATTTGATTTTTAATTCTCTCTTTTATGCAGCATTAGCTTTAATGAATATGATACGGAAGCCATTTAGAAAACTTGACAGTTTGGTTGATGGATAATTCATTTGTGATTTTATTTTCTAGGAAATAGCAAGTGAATCACTTGTTTAGTTTTGAAAGCCGGATTTCACGTCTAAGAATGTACTTGGATTTGGTTAAAAAAGTTAATTAATATTCAGACTGACGGTAGTGCATAAATTTATACGAACAGTTATGCAATTTTCTGTCTAATTCAATATCAACAAATTTAAGTCCTAATTTCATTTAAATAATCAGTAATATTTTTCAAACACATACAGTCATATTTATTTGTAAATTCAGCCTTCAGATAACGAAAGGCTTATTACCAAAACGTGGCCATTAAATTCCTTTGAACTCGTTTGATGATTTGTTTTAAATCCCCAATGACAATATCCCACGGAGTTTTGCACTCCGTGAAAAACGTATCCTAAAATTTAAGACTAATAATTGGAGTTTTCTTCATCATAATTTTAATACAAACATAGTATTAAAGATATTACAATAATTTGAATGTAATCAGATAGAGGTGTATTTTTGTTGGAGAAATAAACAAAACTTTCGCCTAACCATTACAAAATTCACTTCTGCTCTATTTTATTCCTTTTTTTCTCGAAAAACTTTTTAAAAATTCATGTTATATATATGCAAGTTATGGATAATAGCTTGGAGATATTCAGCGTGACATCTCCTATTGATTTGACCGTTTGCCTCTGGTTCCCATATAAAAAAGAGTAACATCTTTAACCTCAAACAGATTTCGGTTAATAAAGGTCTTTTCTAATTTTACGATATATACATACAATTTTCAAAAGGACAACAGTAGATCACTCCCAGCAAAGATATGGATTCAAGAGCTTATTTTGTTTTTATGAGAAAAACTTTTTGAATATTGGGAATACAAAATGACTGTATATGGCGTATTTATTTTAGTTTGAAAGACGCATCGATTGACCTACTGAGCAACCTTGCATTACCTCTTGTGACCTAGCAATACCTATTTACAAGTTTGTAAAATATATTCGCCCAGATAGCACAAGAGTTTGCGGCAAGCTTGCCTAAACTTTGCAATGCAAGCTTCAGGCAAGCGTCCAGCAAATAAGAAAATGTCCGCCATGCGGCAATATTGCGAAGCAAGATTGGGGGAGGATTGCATCGTAAGTTTGCGGGAAGCTTGCGAGGCAAACTTGACGCAAACTTGCATCGTAAGCTTGAGGGAAGATTGCGTGACAAGCTTGAGCTAAACTTGCTAAACTGTTGTCATTGAGGTCTCATTATAAACACTACGATATTTAATTTCTTGTTTTTTTCACTGGCCTTCTAATTCACTATAGTAATTATCAAAATTTTCGGGGATATTTTCTTCATATCCAGAGCGTTCCCTGAAAATTACGTAAATAATAATGCCTCGCAAGCTTCCCGCAAACTTACGATGCAATCTTCCCCCAATATTGCTTCGCAATATTGCCGCTTGGCGGACATTTTCTTATTTTCTGGAAGCTTCCCTGAACAAACTCTTGTGCTATATCTGGGTCTTTATCTCGTTACTTTTTTTAATAATATAGGAATACAGCAGGACTGTACATAACGTACTTGTTCGCGTTTTTCAGACGCACTGACTTAGGGGTCGTGCATAAATTACGTAACGCAATTTTCCGATAATTCCCCCTCCCCCCCTATGTAACGCTTTTTCCGACTTTTCCCTGCAGTTTTTCACCATTATTTAACACTAAGCTAGATCCCCCACTCCCAAAGTGTTACGTAATTTATGCACGACCCCTCACCTATTGAGTAACTTTTCATGACCTTCCATAACCTAACAATATCGTTTTTTAGTTTTTAACATTAACAAAATTATTTACCTTGTAAATAAGAGGACGTTTTTTATATTTGGAATATAATAGTACTGTATCTTATGTAGTTGTTCACCTTTCCGGGATGCGTCAACTGGCCTATTGAAGATCATTACATGACCTTTCATGATCAATCAATAGTGACTTATGAAGATAAGAAAAAAGCTTACTTTGTTTATATGAGGAAAACTTTTTTTCAAATTGGGATATAACACTACCGTAAGTTAAAAAGTTGTTTGTTATAAGAGAAGACTTTCATTGACCTGTTGATGGTCTTTCTGATTTTCCGAAAATAAGATTTTCGGTAAGACAAAACAATAAGAATGAAAAATATTGAACTAGGATGCTTATTTATGTTCATATCGTAACAAATAACATTGAAAATAAACAAATTAAATTTATAGAAAAACGACACAAGTTGCAATAATGGACGTGCAGTAGAAGTCCGATAAGTGTTTCTCATTTCAGGGATGTAGGGGCAGAAAATTCCAGGAATTGCAGACTTATTGGATGCCCCCTATAGTAGCACGATATTAGATACGCGAATGCGTAAGAATGATGCGCAAATCATAAGCAAAATAGCACACGTAGTGGGAGAGCCCCAATTAGTGTACGTGCCGTGCGTGTGATGACGTTTTAAGGGGAGTGTCCACTTATCGGACGGCAACTTATCGGACTTGTACTGTAATAAGAAAATTGTTTTTTTTTATAGGATGCGCAATTTTTTCAATTATAAAAACAAGAAAAGGAAAATACGTCTGTATTTAATATCGATGCATATTACGAATTATAATAATATACACTTATTGAAATGATATACAATTTTCACTGTAGCTGAGTATAAACTTAAATGCAAAATCACATCTAAATAAACAATCACAGGCCGACGTACAGAAATAAATGTAATATACATTTGATATAATAATGTTGAACATATAATGTAAAAAAATTCACATTTTGGACAAAATCGAGTGAGAAGCACGAGGTACGTGATAAAAATGTATTCTTTAAAACCGAAGGAGCTTTAACAAAAGAGAATTCACAATCACCAAATTACAGTTGTCGATGATTTGACCTTTAATTTTAAAAGGTCTGTGCACAAATGTGGAGGAAATACAAAGACCGAGCGCATAGCGCGAGGTAAATACAGTATCGAGCGCAAAGCGCGAGATAAATATATATTATCGAGCCCGAAGCGCGAGAACCAACATTCACCAACATTCACCAACATTCACGCAACATTTGAGTGGCAAATGATTCTGTGACTTGAGTATGAACTGCCTGGGAAATTTGAAATGAATGTAGCCTTTAAAAAATTGTAAGTGCATTTTAAAGTATTAAAAAATACATCTGTGTAACCAATGTAACTTAATTATAAAATAAAATAAATGCTGTTACGCTTATTGAATGAATTTTTTTTATTCATTCAATGGGAAAGTTATTTGCAATTATTTATTGAAGTTAGAAATATATACAAATTTTCATCAATTCAATAATAAAATCTTCGAGAATTTATTAAAAAAGACTTACAAAAATTGAGAAAAAAATCTTAAAAACGTTTCTCTAAAAATAACTTTTTGAATGTTACAGCAGTATTGTTATGAATAAAAATTTTATATGCATTAAGAACGGGGACTAATTATTATCAGTATGAAATTGAAAAGTATACATGCCTGTGGAAAATACCTCAACGTGGAGATTTGTTACACAAATGTTTACGGTTGGCGTTTTTACCAAGCGAACTACCCCTAAACCGTCCTCATTGATCCTTTTATCGATCGCAAAATCCTTTTCTATTTCGATAATGCTTAAAAGGTCTTACTTAGCCGGATGAGCATGGTAGGATATGCTGCCCAACTCGAATTTGGTTAATATTTTTAATTATTTTGTTCATAGGAAATAAAACATATTATAGTGTATTATGCACCAAGGGGGAGGAATAGGACTTTGTCGGCGAGTGTACTTTTTTCGGTACGAGTCTTAGGCGAGCGAGCATGAGCTTAAGGCGAGTACAGCGCGAGCCGAATGCGAAAGTTGAAAAAATAAGCGAGTAGCAAAAAGTCCCCTCTCCCTTTTTTATAAGACATATTGGGATTCAGTACCTCTGGGAATTTCTCTATAGACTTTTACCAAGGTTCTGGTGGTTCTAAGTTTCCAAGGTTTTAGGAATTGCGTTTTTATAAATTCGATGCTCCGAATATTCGCTGAAGAAATTTCTTCTCCTCAATCAATATGAATTTCGAACCGTAGACTATTAAATTTTCGCACGATCCGGGAACACTATTCCCGGCCCACTTAACTGTGCTCCTCGAACGGTGCATTTTCCGCCCACTAGGCAGACGAAAACGCAACCAAGACTATTGTATTTCTTCCCAGCGGAGACACTCTCGAAGAATGATGGTTATGGCAAAAGAGTGCTTGAACACGGACGTTGGTCAGGCTCCCGCGGTTCCAATTTGCGATTCGAACTGAAAGCTGAAAGGCTGCCCTGTTTGCCTGCCTTCTATGTATAACTGCGGCCTCTTCAGATCGGTGCAAGGCGTGCTCTCACCCTACAAACTCTTTTCCTCACCACACTCTTCAGAAAACAGGATTGCTACTCTTAAACAATCAAATTTATCGATAATTATCATTTTTGATCAACAACTAGCGTCATCAATCAATTTCGATTTGAGGGAAAAATCATTTTAAATACAAAATGAAAATGTCGAATAGGTAAATATTCACTTATTTGTTTAAAGTTTTTGAACACTTTTAAATTACCATACACTTTGGTCATTTTATACCCCACGAAAATAAGGTTAAACGGCAATCACTTGCCATTCGGAATTCGCTTTATACAGGCCATTCTTGTGTATGATAAATAATATAATTTTCTTAATATTCTTAAATTTAAGAAGATTTTGAATACACTGGGAATCCCATTTAAGTGCAGTTCCGGGCATGGTCCTAAGTGGCCCTCACTTAAATTCGCTCGCTACGAACGTAAACCTTCAGGGCTGTGTGAACCATTTCTGTTGGATTTGAACGCATGCTAACGGCTTACGCAACTAACCTCTCATCACAAAATGATATCTCCGCCATATCCCTAGGATATCCCAGCAGGATATGTGATATCCTGAAAAATGTCCCATAAATCTCCCGGGATATCCGTGGCATATTCCAGGGATATCGAGATTTTCGCTCCGGCGGATTTCGTGACAGGATATTCTGATGATATCCCGTACGGAATATCCACAGGATATCCCAATACGTTAGTAAAATGTCCCACGAATATCCCGATATTATAATAAAAAATCCTGCTGATTTTCTAATATATTACTAGTGGATTTGCATTCAATAAATAAAAAGGAATGTATAATAACACAACATTTAATTGCTTTTGAAAAGTTTTGTATGTATATTTTACATGTAATATATATGCGTGAAAAAACTCTGGAGGTTAGATATGTATCCGCGGATATCTCTGACAATGGACAAAACTCATAAAAAATTTGATACAATTTTTTATGTCCATTTAATTTTTTTTCATGTTTTACATTAACTTTGTATTATTACCTATTTCAATTTTATTTATTTTATTATTTGGAAATCAAACCTTCCATTCACTAATCATCGATGACTATTTCTGTTTTAAAAAAATGTTTTCGTTACTAATAATTTGATTTTCTCTGTAAAAATGATTAAACTCGTTAAACTATATATTTATGCATTTTGTTCACTTTTGAGGTTAAGTTAATTGTAATTTTGCAAATATAGTAATTACCGTATATGACCAACAAAAAGTCACAAGTTTTGAAAAGACTAGACTGAAAAGTTATGAAGGCGGTATACATACTATCTTCGATTCTTTGTAGGTCCAGGAAAATATTTTTTTGTGAAGTAATGATGAGTTTGTTTATTTAAAGCGCCATAAATTATTTGCAAAATATACATATATGAATTTCTAGGATTGTGCAAAATTATATAATTAGGATGTGTTGGGGATATACTTGGCATTTCCTGCATTATAAATATGGGACATCGTAAGAATATCCTAGGATGTCCCGAATGATGGAATTTGAGATATCCCGGACTATAAAATTTGTGACATTAATGGGATATCCTCAGCGTATTCTGAGATTTTTTCGGGACGTTCCAAGGATATTTTTCACGATGTCCCTGGGATCTCTTGGGATATGCCTGAGATATCATGGGAGATAAATGGCATATCCAGTCCATGTCGAAAAAGAATGTAGAAAATGTTAAAGAACATTTTTTTAATTTTACAGGTGTTTAACAAATTGAAGGCAAAATTTGAGTCAATTTAAAAGGTATTTAAAACTTTTAGAAGTTTCAGAGCAATTCGAAAATATGGCCGTGTCTAGGCCTACCGAAATTTGGTGAGCGTAGTACCAACATTTTCGGTGAGTCTAGGGGGGCTGAAAAATCGTAGCTAGGTTTACCGAAAGTCGGTGAGCACAGTACAAATATTTTCGGTAAGCCCAGAAACTTCGTAAAAGTATATAAAAAAATTTCGGAAATACTTCCACGGTTTACATATTTTGAAACCTTTTCAAGTTTAAAGTTATTTTTGAATGATTTCAAAATGTCGAAAACTTTTAAATCTCTCTCCAACCAACTCAAATTTTTCCTTAAATTGTGGAATCTTACAAATCTAAAAATTATCTTGAAATCTTACAGACAATTTTTCGACATTTTTAGAAATCATTCGAGATGTTTTGAAATTTTTCACGGCTTAAATTATTTACGAATTTGTACCAACCTTCTAAGACATCTGAATATCATTTGAAATTATTCAAATCTTTACTGTTTTTTTTTTAATCTGATAAAATCTTATTCTCTTGAACGCTTTTAAAAATCTTAAAAAAACTTCTGAACTTTTCTTCAACACCTTCAAAAATCTACATTTTAAGGAATTTTTTTTTATATCACAGGATTTTTTTAATTAAAAGGAAAATTTAAAATATTTAAATATGTGTCACGATTTAGAAATATTTAGAATGTGAAAATTTAGAATCTTTTTAAGAATGTTTAAAGGTTTCAAGAGAATGTATAAATTCCTGAAAATAAACCAAGAATCTTACGATAAAATTTGGACAAACACCACAAAAAGCTCCTATTGCAATTCCTGAAAACAAAATAAAAATTTGTTTCTTTGGACAAAAATAAAAAAGAGGAAAGAAAAATGAGAAGGCAACCAACCAAATTCCCTTCCTTCTCTTTTTTATTTCTTTCGTCTTTTTTATTTTTATTACTTTGAAATCACAATAAAAAAGCATGGATAATATTTACCAACGTTTCGGTGCTCACACAGCACCCTTATCAAGGTAAGAACACTTACACCAGGTGGAAACAGCAACGAAAACACGATGCTACCTCCTGGATACCCAAGAACTAAGTGTGGATATAAAGGCAAATCCTGTATACCTGAGAACTAAGTATGGATCTAAAGGAAAATCCGCTATGAACATGATGCAACAGGAAATAAGAGAAAGTCAAGATTCATGAAAATCCATTGCTAAATGTAATTAATCATACTAGAATAACTCTTGTTTAATTTATCCAAATCTGTTTTTAAATTAATAGCCAACTTATTTTGTTTTTTAATATAAAGCATTTTCATGAATTCTCTCTTTCCCTCATTACTCTCACTATGCAAAATTTAAGCATCACTTTTGTGTTCCTCCACCCTAGTATTAAGAAGTCTGCAGTCTGTCCCACATAAGACATCTTACAGACTTTGCAAGTGATCTTGTAAATAACACCACCCTTCTCAAATTTATCTGAAGGGTCTTTACAAAAAGTTATTATTGAATCCATTTTAAATGGTATACGGAAAATGGTATGAATATTAAATTTTTTTAACATAAATTCAATAGTTTTTTAAATTTGACCAAAAAAGGAAGAACAAAAGTATTAAAAGAACTATATTTTCTTAATTCCTTCTGATCATCTGTAGATAAAATGTTACTCTGTTTGTTTTTGATTTGTTGAATTCTAATTGTAATATGCTTCTAAATTAATTTTCGTGGATAATGATTAAGAAAAAGGATATTCCTAACAATATTCAAATTCTCTTTGTGGAATGAAATGTGGGACAAACCTAGAGCTCTGTCAACCAAGTTTTTGATTATTGCAATTTTGTTTTGAAAAGGATGAGCAGAAAAGAAATTTAAAATTCTACCTGAATATGTACTTTTCCTATACCAATTGGTAATAATATTACCATCCTGACCTTTGATTACTTCTATGTCCAAAAAACTGATCTTATTATTTTTTTCTATTTCATGGCTAAATTTAAGTTTTGGATGAAAACCATTAAAAGCATTAATAACTGCCTGTACCCTTTCTAGAGGAACGCATAATAAGTTATCGTCAACATAACGAAAGTAAAAGGGCAAAATAAAATCTAGCTTCTTGAAAGCAAAGACCTCCAAATCTTCTATAACAATTTCTGCTAAAATCGGAGAAATGACCGAACCTATGGGAGTACCAAACTTTTGCCTATAAAAAGATCCATTGAATTTAAAATAAGTTGAGTTCATAATGAAAGATATCCCTTTATTAAATTCTTTTTGACTTAATCGAGTACGCGTTTTTATATTGTCACATCTATTTAAAATTGCCTGTTGGACCAATTCAAAGGGTGTACTTGGAAACATTGCAACAACATCCAAAGAAATTATTACGTGGTCATCAAGAATAGTTTTTTTAATAATAATTTTTTGGAATTCCCAGCTATTTTTAATATTGAAGTTGTAATGGAATCTTTGAGTATGAAAGCGAAGTTTTGTTCTACAAATTTCATGGGAGTGTTAATAGTTGAAATAACTATTCTCAAAGGATAGCCTTCCTTATGAATCTTTCTCAAACCATAACATCTTGCAAGAACTGTGTCTTCGGTATTTATATCAGTCCATCTTATATCTTTTCCTAGAAGTCCTTTCTTTCTCCAATTGTCTAGAATCCTGAAAATGTCTCTTCTTAATTGTTTCAACGGATTTTCACTCAATAAATCAAAGTTATCACGATTGGAAAGCAAATCCTCCATACCCCTGATATAATCTGATTTCTTCATACAAACTGTAATATTGCCCTTATCGGCATTCATACAAATTATATCAGGGTTGCTTTCAAGGAAACGCTTTGTTGCCATGAAACCCTCAGAAATTTTACGATCAATGCTACTAATGTGCAAACATTTCTTATCAACAAAGCTCTTTGACAAATGCAAAACCTTGTTCCGGAAATCCTGTTGATCTAATATTGGAATTTTGTGTATACTTGATTCAACATCTTTGACTATTTCCATCATTTGTTTCGATTTACATTTTATCACATGTTTACTAAAACCTTTACCTAATCTGAGAATATCTGTAACTGAATGAGGAATTTGAATATCTGCCAAATTTAGAAACCAAGGATCTCTATCTTCTTCTTCAAAAATCTTGTGTAAATTTAAATTTTGCTCTTGAACATCAGTTTGTTGATCAATCAAAATAGAAAGTTTGTTATCATGTTTTTTATCGTTGTTTAAAAATCTTCGATTAAGGAAAATCTGATGCTTCAAAAGATCAATGATTAATTTTTCCTGTGGTAAACACACTTGTAATTCACTTCTAATTCTGGAAATTTTTACTTTTAAAAAATTAACATGATTTGAAATATCCTTGATCAGTAAATTCAACATTGAGAGTTTGAAATTCTTTAAATTATGTTCAAATTGTCTATTGCAAAAATTACCATGAAAAGCAAAATCTCGAAATTTGTTATCCAAGAGAAATATTTTTTTAGGTAAAACATCATTTCTTCGACA
>CAKNWT010259251.1:0-17187 GCA_932066315.1 Andricus coriarius
TTTTGGCACATTTATCCAATCAAAAGTCCATCCCAATCTCTCCTGTGTACTTCACGACGATATTTATGGCCGTTTGAAGTTTGGGTCTACCAGAGGCATAGAGCTTCAGGTCATCCATATAAAATACATGAGTGACCTTATGCTCGCGCTGGTTAGTGTCGCCACAGAGGTATCCAGAAGAATTACGTAGTGCGAGAGATAGAGGCAGAAGTGTGATGCAAAAAAGCAAAGGGCTCATGGTATCGCCCTGAAAGACGCCCCTCTGGAAGGTGACGTTGTTTGTTGTCACACGATAATTTCCAGATGAGATAGTAAATCTAGTTTTCCAAAGAGGCATTAATCTCTCTATGCATCTCACTATGTATGGATGCACCTTCAAGCTTTCCAACAGACAGATGATAATTCTATGAGAGGTTGAATCGAAAGCTTTCCGGTAGTCAATCCAGGCCATTGATAGGACGCGTTTATGGGCTGCAGCGTCTTTGCAGACACACCTGTCAATTAGCAGGTTCTCTCGACAGCCTGCTACACCTTTTTTGGAACCACGTTGTTCGTACATCTCACGCCACACAGGCTCAATTCGCCGATCAATCCTGTTGTTCAGGACAGCTGTAAAGATCTTATACAGTGTGTTCAAACAAGTTATTGGCCTGTAATTCTCTGGTTTGGACAAGTTGCCTTTTTTCGGTAGGAGTATAGTGCGTCTTAACACCAGCCACTGCGGAATGGGCGTTTCTGACTTTAAATATGAGGTGAATATGCGGGCCAAATGTTGGTGTGTAGAAGTAAACTTCTTCCACCAGAAGTTCTTGATACAATCTGGTCCAGCACCGGAAAAGTTCTTCGTTCCTCTAAGTGCTTTTTTCACCTCTTCAGCAGTGATTGATGGGCATTCCTCCTCAGATTTTATGAGGTTGTCGCAAAATTCCTGGAAGCGGATGATCTTGTCAGTATTTTCTTTCAACTCCAGTGTTTTCGGGATCTTGTATACCTCTCTCCAAAAAGTCTCTACCTCGTTGGGCTTGGGTGGATTTTTGACAGAAACAGGGTGATCATTGAACAGGCGAGATGGGTCAGCGAGAAACTGTTGATTCTCCCTGATCCATCTCACCCTCTTCTGTATTCTCCTCCTTGCGTCAGATAACAGCCTTATTTTGTCAGCAAGATGCTGCTTGATTGTCAGCAGCTTTTACTTGTTTAGTGTGTGATTCAAGATCCTCAGTTCTTGGGCGAACTTTCGAACCCTTTCCGTGAACGGTCTACCGGATATTATGTAGTCAATCACACATTGAACACGGGACGCATTCTGTCTTGCCCATCCAATCTTCTTGTTCAGTTGATGTAAGCGTCTTTTGGTCTTTTGATCCATCGTAGGTTTGAGCCTTCGATTTGAATCAGCCAAAGCTCTCGCAGCACCATAAACTGAGCAATTGATGGTCCAGATGTCGGATTCTTGCGAGATTTCTCCACGAAGGGAGGCATTCATTTCAGCCAGATCTTGGGGCTTAAAAGGAACTTGCATGTTAATGTTCCTTCTTTTCCTGAAATCGTGATCATCTCTCAGAAGGTGCCTGTTTTCCGCGGTTGGTCTTGATGTCGCTTCCTCATCTTCGGCTGCAGCTTGGTCAAGCAGCGGTTGGGGAAGCGCTCCGCGTACTTATCCATTTTTCCCGAGGTAGGCACGTTGATTTCGCAACGATTGAATCGAAACGTGCTGAAGCTCTGGGTGTTTTTGGCACCACAGAGTATGCATACGCGCCATAAAGCCTCGATGAATGGGGATAATGCTGGCATCGTAGCAGTCTAGCAAGTCATCCTTGAGTTGATTCGTCCACTCAATGTGAGCGTTTTGCCGGTTCGTCGTTGTGTTTCCATCTAAATTATTTTCAGCACCCCGAACTCTAGGATTATCGGCATTGTTCGCCGACCCATTGTCGGGTGCTCTGCGCGTTCGATCGTTTTGAACCGCAATTTAAAACTTTTGGGTGTTTTGGTGGTTTCATTGTTGTTCCCACGAGCAGCTAGGGAAAGGGTTCGTCCATCCTTGTAGAGCCCCGCGTGCAAGGATAAGGCTGCATACTCTGAGAGTTCGCCCGGTATCCCAGAGTCACCGTTTAAGACACCTCACCCAGGTGCTATTCAGCTTTCGGCACGATTGTCACGCCTCCGCTTAGGGGTTATTCCTTCGGGACCATCCCTGGACAATTGTCCGCGACTGCTTATTAATTATTGTAACCATATTCAGCAGAAACCCTTAGTACAGGGACCCTCTATCCGCAACCCGATGACGCGTTCGGTGGCTTTGTTAAGGCCCTTCAGTTCTATTCCAAAGGAATCGAAACCGAAGTGTATATTATATATAATTCGTGTATAGTATATTATATATATATATAATACCATTGCATAATGTTGATATATTGTTAGACTTTCAAAAGAATCAAAAGTATCAGTCAGCCAAAACTGTGATATTAAAATATTCAATAATGTAGCACATAGGAACACTTTGTGAACTTCTCTTTCCAATTACATTCATTGAAAGGAAACATTAACATACTGCAATAAAATAATTAAGACTCTAGTTACCCCAAGCACCCCGACAGATATTTCGTATCTACGGTGCAGCGTACGTCACAGAGTAGAGATTCTCGCACGCGCCTACCACCACTCCCGCTCTCCAGGAGAATAAGTGGTGGAAGCGGAACATGTGGTCCCGGAGGAAATTTCCCCGGGTTGGGCATGTCTGCTCTATGGCATGGACACAGAACGGAAAGATGTGTCTTAATGTGCTTAATTACAATTCCATTTTTTCAGATAAAACTTCAATTATTTTTAATTATGAATGGCCAATTTAAAAACTACCAATAGCATCAAAAACCTGAAAAACGATTTTTTAACCTTAAGGTTATGACGAGGGAGGTCTGCCGAGGAGAGATAGGATGAGGCCACTGAGAGAAGGGTGAACACATTAAAAAAAGACAGCGAATAAGTAAAACAACCATTTATTACCACTTACACAGACGGGGTCACCGCCAGACCGTGGTGAAGACGGGTGGTGCAGATGGTTGGCCCAGATTGGGACTGTGGATAGAGACCTGGGTGTCCTTTTCCAGAAGAGGGCATGGAGTAGACTATCCCTGAGCCGGGATGCGATGATCGGCGGGCTGAGTCGGTAGAGAGCGGAGCACTAGTGTAGCACACGGGGCACGGTGGCACAATCGGGTTTTCGGTTAGGCGAACGAGTCGAGACTGAGCAACTGCTGTGCTGTTGCTCGGGACTTCGGGTCCCCTCGGGGGATTCCGTTCCGTCTCGTGTGCGGCCCGGCCACTCTTTCGTGCAGGGCCGTACCGAGTCCCGCGTTATGGTAACAATTCTGTTACACCCCCGCCCCCCTCCTCCTCCGTGAGGGTTTGGGGGTATACCTGGAGTTTTTGTAATGTCTTTGTCTAAGTCTGATATAGTCTAAAAAAAAAAATAAAAAAAAAGTTTGCAAATCCTCTGCTTTCCTTTCGAGCTTTGCCTTAGCAATTTTGATTTTATCAATTTCAAATCTAGTCAAAAATTATGTTTTGGTTTCATAATGAGTAAATTTGTCTGTTTGAGTCTGGAGTTGTAAAGTTTTTTCTAAGTTTAAATTATGTTTCGTTGGCTAAAAAGTTATATAATTTCTAAATAAATTCGAGTATTAATCCTTGGCGAAATTGATATTGTAGTTTTTTACAATTGTTTCTAGTCGTGCGCTTTAAGTTTCTGTTTTCTCCTTGTCTTTTTCGCTTCTGATCCTCCTTCATGGTTATCTTCTTTCTGAAACAAATATGAAAAGAAAATCTCGTCCGTGTAGTCAATTGTCGTGGAGGTTTCTTGTTTTTAGAGTCGGTTGTCCTTTGAGTCTGTTTTTTCTTTGTTTCTGGAGTCGATGGTACTTTGAATCTGTTGTTGTTTGAGATCAATTGTTGTTGTTTTATTTATTTATGTATTATTATAATTGTGAATTCCATTCAAACTATGTAATTTAGTTTATTAACAAAAGGTCAGGGTCAATTTGTTTCCTGTTATAGAGTTTTTAATTCTGTGTTTCACTGTTTGTACTTCCTTTCTAAGGTTTATTTTTCTTCTTGTATTTCTTAATATTTTTTCGTCTTCTTTCTTCCCAAAGAAGAATTTTACTTCTATCTTGTATTTGAGTCAAAATGCTAATATTTTCAAGTTATTTATCAGAGTCATTTTACAGTGATTGTGTTCAGAGTATCGTTTGCAGTTCTTTTTGAGTTATTTTCGAGTTAATTTGTGTCGTTAATGCTATTGATCCAATGCCATTTTTGCCCTTGTTTAAGTCTAAATATTCTGACTTGAACTCGTTTATATTTCTTACGCCTATATGCCATCATCTATAATTACGTTTTCTAAATTAAAATCATTTATATTCCATTCACCTATACTTTTGCCTTTCAAATTTTTTAGTTCGTAAATCGTAGGCGAAATTTTGTTTTTAATGATAAAAGGACCTTCATACTGGTCATATAACTTACCCGCCTTTTTATCCGCTTTGTTAGACAGTTTGGTTACCCTTTTTAGAACCCTATCTGCTATTTTAAATTCTATTGGTCTTCTTCTTAAATTATAATTATTGGCTTGTCTATTATTTGCTATGTCTAAGTTCTTCTGAACTTCTTCTTTAATGATTTGTAACTTTCTTAGTCTATCGTTTCATTTGTCGACGCTCTGAAATTCAATATCGCTATCGTTTTCTACATTTTTTGGGAGTGACTGAATTGGTTCTAATTCGCGACCTAACTTCAGGAATGCCGGGGTGAATTGGGTAGACGAATTTTTTCTAGTGTTTATTGCAAACTGCAAATCGTCTATATGTTCGTCCCAGGTCGAATGATCGTTATCTAGATAGGTTTTAATAATTTGCTTGATTGTCCTATTGTAACGTTCAGTTGGGTTGGCTTGGGGGTAATGTTTTGGTGTTTTAGTATGTCTGATACCGAATTTTTCTGTTAAATTTCTTAAAGTTTTGTTGACAAATTCCGTGCCATTATCGGTATGGAGAATCCTAGGTGTTCCCCAACGCGAAATGACACGCTCATGAAATTCCGACTCTATTGTGGTCCTGTTAGCTTTTTTTATCTGGATTATCTCTACCCGTTTTGTGAATAAATCCACAAAAACTAATAAATATTCATTCTTTCTCTTTTTTTAAATCGGTAACGGACCCATGATATCTGCAGCAATCATGGTCCATGGTTCTTCAACGATTCTTTTCCCCATTAACCCTAATTTCGGTTGGTTACTCGGGTTGGTTCTTTGGCATGTTTTGCAATTCTTTACGTATTTGATTATTTCCGAATACATCCCTGGCCAGAAGTAGTACTCGGAAATTCTCGCGTGCGTTTTTTCGGAACCTAAGTGTCCTGCTTGTATGTCATCGTGGTTTTCTTTTAGAACTTGGTTTCGTAATTTTTTAGGTACAACGAGTTTCCATGGGTTAGAGTCTGGTAAAAGAGTAGATTTTAGTGAGTCAGTTCTGTAAAAATAGAGTTGCGATTCTTTGATTCGCCATTTTTCGTGTTCTTCCGGTCTTTTTGTCACTTGTCTGAGTTTAGTAGAGTACCAGTCGTCTGTTCTGTCGTTAACGTCTGCTTTTGGTTTCTCTACTATGCAAGCTAACGCGAATGCTATATTTTTTGCTGGTTCTCCTGATCTCGAGAGAGCATCAGGGACGAAATTTGAACTACCTTTACGATATATGACTTCATTGTCATATTCTAATAATTCCAATGCCCACCTGGCTAATCGACCAGTGGGGTTTTTCAGATTATGGAGCCACTTTAACGCTAAGTGGTCCGTGAATAATTTAAAGCTGTACCCTTCTAAGTATGGCCTAAATTTTCGTATAGCCCAAACTACCGCTAGGCATGCTTTTTCAGATGCCGAGTACCTACATTCTGCGCCGTTTAGGCTTCTACTCGCGTAAGCGATTACGTAATTTACGACGTTGATCGTTTGAGTTAGTACGGCTCCTAATCCCGTATTACTCGCGTCGGTTTCGAGTTGGAAGGGTTGAGTAAAATCTGGGCATGTTAATATAGGTGCTGACGTTAAAAGGTCTTTAATTTTTTGAAAAGCCTCATCTTGTTCTAATCCCCAATTCCATGCTTAGTCTTTTTTAAGTAATCTGTTTATTGGTTTTATTATTTTAGCAAAGTGTGGGATACATTTTCTGTACCAACTTGCCATCCCTATTATGCGCTGTAATTGTTTAATGTTTTTCGGTTTAGGGAATTCCAGGATTGGTTGGATTTTTTCATTGTCTATTTGGAGTCCTTTGTCGTTCACTTTAAATCCTAAATATTTGATTTCCGAGCAGCCGAACTCGCATTTATCCGGGCTGATCGTTAAATTTGCATCATTTATTTTATCTAATACAATATTCAAATATTTTAAATGGTCTTCAAAATTTTGAGTCACGATCACTATGTCGTCTAAGTAACAAAAAACGTTTGGCTTTAGGTCTGGAGTAATAATTTAGTCCATAAGTCTCTGGAAAGTGGTTGGAGCATTGGTTAAACCAAATGGCGTCCTTTTAAATTGATACATGCCTTTTCCAGGGACTGTGAATGCTGTTATTGGTTTTGAGTTTTCGTCTAATGGTATTTGTAAATAGGCTAATTTTAAGTCAATTTTAGAAATGAATTTTGCTGATCTTAAAGTGTCTAATATTTCTGTCATGAGTGGGATTGGGTAAAGATCTTTTTTAGTAACATTATTGACCTTTCTAAAGTCTAGGCAAAATCTATAATCTTTCCCTGGCTTTTTTATCATTACTATAGGGTTAGACCAATCAGAACATGAGGGTTCTATTATATCCTGTTCTCATAATTGATCAACTGTTTGATAAATTACTTCTTTTATTTTTGGGCTCACGTGGTAATATCGCTGTTTAATGGGATCGTGGCCTTAGACGTCGATTTTATGTTTCGTTAAATGAGTCGCCCTATGTTCTTTTCCCTGGTGTATTTTAATTTTATTTTCGCGAAGCTTTTCTAATTGAGATTGTTGACTTTCGTTAAGCTCAACAATGCCTTCGCAAATTTGTGGCGAACAATCGCTTTGTTCGTCAATTTTTCCTAAACTATCTGTAATATTATTTAATTTAATTGTTTTATTTTTAAAGTTTACCCATTAATTTCTGTTATTAATTTCTGATATCTCATTGGCTTTTTGAGATTCCTTTCCTATTTTATTTTGATCAGTAACTTTTTTATTATTCCAAAGGTTACTGTCGCTATCCTTATATTTCTCCTCGTATTTTTTATTGTGAACAATTTTTCCTAACTTATTCACCTTATTTTTCTTCCTAATTCTAGGTTTACCTAGATTAGATGAGTCTTCTATGCTTGAGTCGTCGCTAGTATCTTGGGTGGGGATGCTCTCTAGGGGTTGGAATTTGTTGCTCGTGGGGATGCTTATTTAGCTTGGGATATTTTTCGTAGGATTTGTTACAGGAATTTGGACGTTTTTTATTTTTTGGGATTGGTTAGGATTGATAGGTACTAGGAGGATTTCGCTATCTTTAACAGTTGAGTTACTCTTGTTAAGTTCCCTTGTACTTTTTAGGTTAATACTACCTCCGAATTTCGGTTTTCTATCTGAATTCCTATTTTCTTCTTTTTTACCTAATGGTTTATCCCTAGTATTTACACTTTTACTTTCCTTAATTTCTTTAATGTTAGGTTTAGTTTCGTCTTTGTCATAGATTATTGGGAGGGGTAAAGTATTTGGGTGTGCTTCCATAGGATAGCATGTAGTGGGGCTCCCTGGTAACCACCAAGTTTCTGAGTCATAGTCTAGGGTCATTCCGTAAGGATTTTATCATGTCTGTTCCTAAAATACCTACGGATTTTAATTTTGGGACTAACCTAAACATTAAGTGTTTCGTTTTATTTCCGATTATGATTGGAATTACTACTTGTCCAATTATATCTACTGTTTCTCCATTTGCAACCACTAATTTTCGCGCAACTGGTTCTAAAATTGAATATTTGGAATTCTGGATTTTTTCTAGCAATTCCTTGCCAACGTACGAATGTGTGGCACCTGTATCTACCAAAATTCGAAATAAACCACCTTCGAATTTTGTCATTAGATGAAAACGTGTTTCCGTTATTTCATCTTTATCCGAATTAAGTATTTCTGGCGGTTCGGTAATAGGTTGTAATATTTTTTGTCCTAGTACCCGCCCTTCCAGTTCCCCTGGTTGTATGCCAAAGAAGGGCATTCTCTTTTAAAATGACCCGTTAATCCACAGTGGTAGCAGTTTCTGCTATTTGTGTTTTCGTTTGTTTTTGTATTTAAATCCTGTCTTTTGTCTGACTTAAAACTTGTTTTTTTCTTGTGAATCCCTATTATTTTTAGTCAATTTTTGATTGTTATTAGCGTAGTTAGATTTTTGTAAATTTTGTTTACTATTATTACGTTCTAAATTATTTTCGGTTTTTTCTATACGCAAATCAATCATTGGGCTATTTTGACCTTTATTTGGGCCTAATGTAATTTGGTTAAACATTGGTAACATTTTGTAGTAGGGGTTATATGGATATCTGAATCTATTGTTTTGGAATCTGGGTTGGTAATTTGTTTGAAATCTAGGTCTGAGATTTTGTTGGTATTGATTTGGAAAAGGTTGCAATGGAGATCCAAATGGTGAAAGTGGAAATTGATTTTTGTGTTGTTTTCTACCCTGATAATTTTGGTTTTGATATCCGCATTGGTTATCGTTTGGACCATTTTTATTTTCCCTTAAGTCTTTGTTATTAACCGGATTATTTTTATCCCCACTACTGCCATTGCGTTTTTGTTCTAATTTGTCCTCTATTTTAGGTTCAGTAATCTGTAAGACTTGCCCCTGAATTTTTGATTTGGCTAGCTCAGTTTCCCATTCTTTCCCTAAGTCTTCCAGTTCTTCGAGGTTTCAAAATAGTTTCGTTTTATATACATTTTATATTCAATTCTAAGGTTTTCGTAGGCTCTGCGTAATTCCCATTCGCGGCATTTCCTAGGGTACAATTTTGTAAATAATTTCCTAATTTCTGTAAGGTATGAGTGAATGTCTTGAGTCCGTTTTTGGTTACAAAATTTTATTTTTTGTCTAATTTGCTCGGAAAATTTTTCGTCTATATAAGCGTTTTTGAAATCCTCGAAAAAATCAGATAAATGCCTCCAGGAATTTTGGTTTATGTCGCACCAATCTTTTGCATCTTCGATTAAGAGTGCGTCTAGATTTTCTAAGATATCCGGATCGTTTATTTTATGACCTCTTTCAAATCTTTTTAATTCTTCAAGAAAGTGCGCGGGACTGTCGTCTTTATTATTGCGAAATTTGATTGGCCAATTGCTCATAATTTGAAACGGCGTTTGTATCATGCCGAAAGGAAAATAAGTTGCTTGGATTGTTTGGTTATTTGTCTGATTATCGAATTCGTAATCTGAGTCTGAGTTGTTAACATGTATTCGTGAACGTCTGTTTGACCTGTTATTTGTTGCCGAAAGTCTACGTGTTTTGTTTTGATTTGTTTCTGTCCTCTAAAGGTTTACTGTCATCTGAGTCTTGTAATTTAAAATGATTGATTCTGTTTCTACTACGGTTTTCAATATTGTTGTGAGAATGTTGACGGGGTTCTAGTAAACTTTCCTTTAAATTAAATTGTACTGAATGTATGTCACGAGATGCACTTTTATTTTTTCTATGACTAGGTTCTATTACTTCTCTTTCATTTTCAAAAGAACTATGAGCTGACGGGCTTAATCTAAGTTTTAAATTATTTGCCCTTTCTTCCCTTTCTCTAAAAAATCTTTCCCTTTGATGGTTCATAAATTCGTTGAACTCTACGTTTTCTAAAAGTTCATCTGTTTCTAAAATGAAGTGTGTATTGTTTTCCAAAAAGGAATCGCAACTAAAAGTTTCGTTTTTGGTTTGGGGACGATTTTCTGACCTATTTCTATTGCCTAGGTGAACAGTTTCGTTTGTTTCCTTTCTTATGTTATTCCTTTCTACAGACGCGCCTAGTGTACATAAGTTTTGCTGATCCCAATAATATGTATTATTAATGGGATCAAAGCTTCTGTTTAGAATTTGAGTTAGGTCATGGAGTGAGAGTTGGTTATTTTGAGTTTGAGTTGGTTCAGTATATGTTGATTGAGTCAGTCTGCCTCTGTCTAACCTATCGATTTTTATTGGAGTTTCTATATTTTTCCTGACGCAACCTCTACCGCGACCTATCGACCTATTAATTACTTTTGGAATGGTGCCTATATTTTGGGTTGCCGTTAGGACCTCATTTCCAATAGTAGGTCTTTGTGTGACGTAGTGTAAGTTTATGTTTTGGGTTGGAAGTGCAGCGGCACCTTCCAAATCTAGGTTCTCATGTTCGTTTTCCAGGACTGTAGGTTTCGGCATTGTAATTTTGATTTTCCCTGATCTCAATTTCATGTATTTTAAAATTAAGTTAGTATTTGTATGGAAAGTACACCCTATATATTCGTTCGATGTGGGTTTCTAATTTTTAATTCCAATTACATGCACGAAATTTCAATTAATTCTTTAATTGGTCATTTAATGGTCAGAGATTTCGAAAATATTTTTGTTTTCGTCGTAGGACCCTTTGTGTAGGAGATACGTCGCGTGACCTTGTCTTAAGTCACGAGGGTACGGGCTGTACGCGCGAACTCGTTAGCTTTCGCAAGTTTCGTCAAATTTGGCGATTTAAAATTTCAATACGAGTCTAAAGTTATGCCTTTCTTTTCAGACTTTCTTTTTCTCCCTTAGCCAATTTTATATTTCTTTTTGTAATTCCATTTTTACCCCTCGAACGCCAAATTTCTAATTTTTCGGACAAAACAAAAAGGAAATTTTGATTGTTCTTTCTAAAAAAAAATTCTTTTATTCTATTAATCGGTTCCGAATATCCATTTTCCTTAACTTTACCCTGATTTCAATAATTTAGGGGTAAGATATTGTAGATTATTTTCCGTTTTTGGTTTCGATTTTATACTCATTTTGGTCCTGCTCTAGATTTTCATCTTTTTGGGAAGGTCTCGATAACTTTTATAGAGCACTGTTAGTTATAAAAATGGCACCTACTTTTTAATAGCCAATAGGCGAAGAGTTATGAAATCGGCACGAATATAGACATAATTGGATCCAAAAAATCATAGAGCATGGTAAATCATACATAAAAATCATAAAATATCAGTGGAATTCATGTAAATTATATTAATATGCATATATCATATAAGTGGCACAGTAGTGTGATATCATAATTATCCTAGTAATAAGGTTAAAATCATTTTAGGCAGGGCAACGTATCAACTAGCATGCAATTTGATTGAGAAAATTTTGATAGTTTTGGAGTAAAGTCAGTAGTGAGATTTTAAGCTTGAAATTGCGTCTCCTTTTCTCTCAGCTGGTTTTAGGATTTTGGAATGATAAGATGTGGGTTTTTTGGTTGGGCGCCAGGTATGACGAGGGAGGTCTACCGAGGAGGGAAGTAGGACGAGGGCACTGAGAGTAGGGTGAACACATTAAAAAAAGACAGCGAATAAGTCAAATAACCATTTATTACCACTTACACAGACGGGGTCACCGCCAGACCGTGGTGAAGACGGGTGGTGTAGATGGTTGGCCAAGATTGGGACTGTGGATAGAGAACTGGGGGTCCTTTTCCAGAAGAGGGCGTGGAGTAGACTGTCCCTCAGCCGGGATGCGATGATCGGCGGGCTGAGCCGGTAGAGAGCGGATCACTAGTGTAGCACACGGGGCACGGGTGGCACAATCGGGTTTTCGGTTAGGCGAACGAGTCGAGACTGAACAACTGCTGTGCTGTTGCTCGGGACTTCGGGTGCAATATTTTTTCCTGCCGATCCAAGCTTTAGAGTTTTTATTCATTCTCTATCAATATTTTTAATCTAAATTTCTCCTTTTATGAAAAAGGCAAATGTGCTTGCTAAAAATCCTTGATATCATATTTTAAACAACTTTTGACAACTGTGGCGCCCCTAGCTGACATTTACTGATACTTCATACCTAAGTCGCCAAGAAACTTTCTCCCATGAAAATATATTTAGGTTTGGGGGGGCCTGGTTAGGCAGTGTTGAGCGAAACTACTTTTTCGTCAAAATATAGATAGGGTAATCAAGTCGCCAATTATAGATTTGTATGCACTGAAATGTCTGGAGAGTAACTTCAGCTTAACATATCGAGAAAAGCCCCCTGATGATAAATAGACAGGGTAATTTTTCTAAAAGATGGTCTTTAATTCTTTAAACAATTTTTTTAACGAATACAGTGTTAATGAAAAAAAATATTTTATAAAATAGTTTTCAGAAGGTTTGAACCAAGACAAGACTTCTTTCTGTTTACACTTTTTTATACAATTGGCCATTATTAAGTGACAGCGTTATAAACAGTTACATTAGCACTAAAATTGTAATCTTTTCGGGTAGTTATCTCAGCACCTATTGGCTTGAAAAATTTCGAAAAAAATACGAATTGTTTTTCAAGATAAGTACTCCACACAGGAAAAATATATTTTCCGATCGAACTAAAACTTTGGTTTATACTCTTGCTGTTTATACTTTTGTTGTTTATACGTTCGAATAAAGAATACTTTTCGTTCGATTGGAAAATTTATTTTTCCTCTGTATTCAAATATGTAAATTTTAGTGCAAATTTAGTTGTTTATAACGCTTTAACTTGAAAACGATTAAGCGTACAAAAATTGTAAATAGAAAAAGTCTGGTTATGGTCCAAACCTTCTAAAAAATATTTTACAGCATCTTTGTTCATAAAGACTGTATGTTTTAACTTGTTTAAACTATTAAAGACCAACTTTTTGAAAAGTATCCTGGATATTTACAATCAGGGTTCTTTTCTCGTCATTTTAAGCCAAAGTTACCCTCTAGAATTCTACATGCATACACAAGTATTTCTCTCTGTTCATGAACAGTAAATTCGCATCTAACACGTTTTCCATGGGCTATTTTGAATTTTAAAATGTTGACTTCAAATCCGAGTATTGTACATTTTTTAAATTTTTAGTCCGAAATTATAGGTCAGCCGTTTTAAACTGATAATTTTTACTTCAAGTTTGGATTCAGCTACCCAAAAAAACACCTAAGTACGGATTGTTGACTAGAACTTGCTCAAAAGCAAGCCTAAAACTTTTAAAAGTGTTGTCAAACTTTAAAAGCGTTTTTCCCGATAACTTAATTTCAGACACTAGACCCCTTTCTTCCCAACCAGTCACATATTCATTTTCTATTCTAAAATATCCAAATAGAAGTTTATGAGATTTCTGACTTTTGTGATTCGACAGTAGCCACCTTTTGAATTTATTTGTACTTTTTGGTGAAATTAGAGATACTCAAGGGAGAGTTAAGACGCGGGGTACTCAAATTCTGATTGGTGCCGCTGTACCGGAACCTGCTATTCTAAAAATGACGCGATTTACAAATAGAGTGTTCATTCTACAACAGATTTAATACAAAATAAAGAAAATATCATTGAATTAAACATTTAAAAGTAACGAAATGTAACTAAAAATCACTTTCAGGCACATATATTATACAAATTTCCATAAATAATAGTAGTTAAATAAATACATTTTGTAGGTTGGAAGCAAAGCTTTGGCTCGAAAAGGTTATACCTACAAATAAAGTAAAAATAAATGGTAGGAAATGATGAAATTTCATAAATTCATATTCTAAAAATAATACTAATAATAAATATCAGATGCGAAATGTACCTGTAATTGAAGTTTTTGCAGATAAAGTTTTGCTTTTACCATATATTATTTCACTTAAATAAATAAAAGAGTGTTTATACCTCACAAACACATGATTTGTCAGTTGCTTTCCAATCTGCTCGATTGATGTTCTGAATCCACGATTCTCGAAGTTTTTGCAAAACACTTATATCTCACAAAAAATATTGTCAATATTTTTCTTTGGAAAGTAGGTTATACACAACCTCTTTTTCACTTCTTCATTAATCACGAAACTCACATATCACACTCCGCACATCATAGCTTCAATATAAATAAACTAAACAAAATAATTTATAACAAATAATTGGCCTGCATTACACAGTTTCCATTTTTTAATATTTTTTCTCAAATACGAAAATTTCTCGATGCTCGCTCGCGTGCTGTCACGTATTGCGCTACACGTCATTTTTTAAACTTTTCGCGCCGCAGTGAAATATCAAGTTCCGGTACAGCAGCGATCATTGGAGGGAGAAACGTGTCTCAACTTCCCCTAGAGGATCTCTAGGTGAAATGTCAAAAGCTTTACACTCTTAGTCCAATATAGAGCTCACTTCACGCTACAAATTCACCTACTACTGTAAAGTTTCGAAAATATCACTATCTAGCCGCCAAAAAAATTAAAACCTTGATCCAAAATCACCTCCGTTGACGGTATAGGATTTTTTTTTTAATATGTTCTGAAAATATTGTAAGTATAGTGATCAATCTTTGCGAGTTCACGAAAAAATACTGCGCACCATTAAGTTTTTATTTAGTAACACCCAATATAGATTTCCTATACTCTCTACCTCTATAGATTTGCATCCTATCGCAGATCGTAATTTAAGATGGATATAAAATCCCATGTGGATTCTCTTTTAGTCTACTGAGTAGGCTTTTTCAGTAGGGTAACAAGTTTAATACAGAGCTCAATAAACTTTAATATATCATTTCATATAAAAGGATTGTTTTGTTTTGGATTACGCGTAAACCTGAAGGTTTTACTTAATATAATTTGGTCTCCTATTTTACTCCCAATGTTCGTAAGCAAGTTACCTTGTTTTTCCTGATTTGGGAGAATTTCCTGCTGTGAAGTCTGTAGCTATTAATGTGCTGTGAAAAACAGTAGGCACTCAATAACCAAACAAAAAAATTGTTTTGTAAAATTCAACAATCTATATTATAAAGTGTGAAATTGTACAAGTTTTTAACCCGTTGTGGTCACACCTCTAAACACACCTCCAGATATTTTTGGCCGCGAAAAAATCATAAGTGACGTTGAAACAATACAAAATAGGGAAAAAATATCTCCGAAGCTTCAGTGATAATTTTACTATTCGAAAAAAATACTTGACAAAAAAACGGAGAGAATCGGAAAAAGCGGAAAGCCCGTGGGGTCCGTTGAACCCCATATGACCACAACGGGTTAAACTAAACTGAAAACGTGCTGTAGTCCTTCATTAAAATAATTTCAAACTACCCTCTTTTCTTATTACACCCATTTTATAGAATGGCCACGTACAAAATTGTGAAACAAGCGCCGTCAGAGAATGGACAGCAGAGAATCCTCTCTGCCACATGAAGTCTGATAAAAAAGGCAGATTTAGATTTCCAGCCGTTTCGTATGGAGAATACAAACTCATGCCTTATTACGCTTGCACTCGTACTAAATTCGACGTGCAGCCATCCGAATTGCGTTTCAAAGTCAGTCACGACAGTTTGATACTACCTCAAGATTTTAAAGTAACAGGATTTACAGTTAGTGGTTTCGTACGTGAATCCATCGGTGGAAAGCCCTTAGTAGGTGCCAAAGTATTTTTGTCAGGAAAAGAAGTTGCTTTTACTGATCAAAATGGGAGATACAAAATAGATAATATAAAGTCTGGTCAATATCTTTTGCAAGCTGAAGCTCGTAAGTTTATATAAACAAATAGTTGATTTGTTGATTGCCTGAATAACAAAATAATTAACTATTTCAATTTGTCACAGCAAACATGAAGTTTGAACAAAAACCAGTGAAGGTTTCTCCTAGTTCTTCTGATGTGCCTGCCATAGAACCATCTTCTTACCAAGTTTGCGGAAGAGTAACTTTATCTCCAAAAGGCACTCTTAATCATCGCAAGGTTGCGATTAAAGACATTATTTCAGACTTTCAGACAGAAATTGAAATCAATCCCTCCAGTGGGGAATTTTGCATTTTTCTTGCGCCTACCAAGTATCAAGTGCACGTGATCGTTTCTGAAGAAGAAACACATAAAGGATTACAGTAAAATATTTTTACAAGTAGTAGTGATAATCTATTTCGAAACATAGGATTTTAATCAAGTTTTTTGTTAACAGATTCTTCCCTTTACAACAAACAATCCTTGTGTCGTCGAAGCCACTGAATAATATAAACTTTTTGCAACTAAAAGCTACTCTACAAGGAACTGTCAAATGCTTGCCAGCGACTGACTGCAGTCAAGCCTCTGTTACTCTGAAAGTTCTTGATGGTATCACTGTAAAATCTGTACAAGCAAAAGGTACATACTTTCTGATGATTTTTATACTTTTATTTTATATTCAGAGTTTAAAAAGTCCTTAAGGCCATGTGATACCTATCTGATTCTTACTTTACTGACATTTTTTTTTTTTAACAACGCACATTCACGCCAAGATATAATTGAGCATGACATGGCCTTAAATTAATTTGACATTTGCTGCTACAAATATTTTCTACTTTTTTCGTGGTTCTACGGACCCCTCTCTCAAGTTTTTTTGGATAATGCAGAAGGCCGATACCAGTTTACGGAAATATTGCCAGGTCAATATGAAGTCCTGATCGACACGGATGTCTTCTGCTGGGAAAATCCTGTGCATAAGATAATGATAACGTCAGAGCAGGCAGAAATTCCTCTCTTCCGTCAAATTGGATTTTCGGTTACTTTCATCTCATCTCACGATACTGACATTGAATATTTCGTTCTTGGGGAGACAAAAAAACGTTCTCTACAACTGACAAAGGGAAGCACAAGGCATTGTGTGCCGAAGGCTGGTGAATACGATTTTGTACCAAGAAGTTGCCACATTTTTTCAAAACTCTCGTATAAGTGGGATGTCAAAAATCTCACTCCTATCATAATCACGTCTACAAAACACAAGCACGGTGGAGTAATTGTTAGCACTGTTGCTTTGGATGGAGTAAAAGTAAGAATTGAAAACGATGTTGGAGACCCTTTCATGTAAGCGATACAAAAGAAATTTAACTATTCAGGGTGGCCATAAAAATTTGAGAAAATAATTTCCGGTCATTTTCCGATTATTTCCCGGGTTTCAAAAATTGTATTCGAACATTCAAATTTCCAAAAACTAGTACTCTAATCCGAACTATTTATAATTTAC
>CAKNWT010259268.1:1436-12642 GCA_932066315.1 Andricus coriarius
TACCCGTGCCTTCCCGCTCTCCCCCTATTTTCCATACTTCCCCTCTCCACAATCCTGCTGATTTCCTCCCTAACATTCTTGCTTGAATTCCCCCTACCATCACTCCCCCTCACTTTCGACCCCTTCCCCTACTACCCTTTGCGGGGAAATAGTACGACTATCGGATGAACGGACCGGGTCTACGAAACCCTACAAATTAAAAATTATTACTTCAATTTTCCTTTTTTTTAGGTTTTTGTAGTCCGGGTTGAGAGTAAAATATGGATGGTGGGATTTGGAGGGAATGAAAGGGGTAGATTGTAGGGTGATGGGAGGGGAGCATAAGTCAACGCACTTTGATATAAAAACCTAAAGAAAAATAAAGGTAAGAAAAATTTATGAGCAGAGGAATACTGCTCGAGAATTTTTTGTAATAAATCTCGAACCCTCGGATGACTTAGAATGAATTTCGAATTAAATATTGCAATACCCTCCGTTCCAGAAAAGAGATGGACTATTTAACTTTTTATGAGAACATTAAGACTGTCTCAGTTTAAAAGAAGAAACGTAGTTATAAATCTAACGGGACAGGGGCATGGGGTTTCTCCCCCCCCCTTCCCATCACCCCCTTAATTTGCCTTCTAAGGGTAGGAAGAGTGCGATACTCCCTTACGAGAGAACTCAGCTTGTTATAATGGATCTCATTACTTTTATCGCTCGAACATACGTCTGCCCCAACTCGAAATTACCTCCTTCCGGGCATGGCGGCTCATACCAATCTGCATGCAAAAATTTAAGATGAGTGCGCTCTTCCTCGTCTTCTCTTTTTTTTCGTCCATTTTCTTGCCTTTTTCTCCCTTGGGTTTTTTCCTTTTTTCTTTTGCGGAAATCTACACCTAAAATGTTTTCTCAGACCGTGACGGTCTAATATATTCGAAGAATGAGGATGGAAGTGCAGGAATGATTTGCAAGAAATACCCTCGTTGCTGAGGAAGCTGTAAATTGAAAATTGAGTATTTAACTTTAGCGAGTCACATCCAGGAATGTCGCCAGGGAACTCATTCGCATTTTCTAGCATAACAATTGAGATGAAAAGGTGCGAGACGAAGTTTCAGGTTCATTTATTCTGGGAATGTAACTTCTGGTGGAAATTTTATATAAATTTAAAATTGTAATTATTCTTTCATTCATTGTAATTTTGATTTTAAAAAATTGTCGAAATGTTTAAAATTTTGAAAAAAGTTAGCCTTCAATAGAAGTCTGTAATATCATCGGAGATAGTAACAGACTGATCATAGGTAAATCATTTCACACTTACTGTGAAAATGGAGATCTACAATATCGATCAAAATTATATCCTCTAATACAAAAAATACTTTAACACTGGGATTCGAACACCAGGTCAACTCATTTCCGGTCAGGTGCTCTAACCACTGAGCTACAGAGAGATCAGAGGAAGAATCCCCATTCTGAAACACGCTTTAGTTTGCAAGATGTAATATACAAATCAATTTTCAATAGAAATCTGTATTATCGTCGGAGATAGTAACAGACCGATCATAGGTAAATCATTTCACACTTACTGTGAAAATGAAAATCTATAATATCGATCAAAGTTATATCATCTAATACAGCAAATATTTTAACATCATCTCAGACTAGATGGAGCTATAAATTAAAAAATGTTTGAAATTAAATGTATTCAAAAAAAGGTCTACTCCTTTCACTCCACTGGGATTCGAACACCATGTCAACTGATTTCCGGTCACGTGTTCTAACCACTAAGCTACAGAGATATCAGAGGAAGAATCCCCTTTCCGAAACACGCTTTATTTTGCAAGATGTAATATACAAATCAATTTTTAATAGAAACCTGTATTATCATCGGAGATAGTAACGGACCGATCATAAGATAAATCATTTCACACGTACTGTAAAAATGGAAATCTATAATATCGATCAAAGTTATATCCTCTAATACAGAAAATATTTTAACGTCATCTCAGACTGGGTGGAGCTATAAATTAAAATTTTTTGAAATTAAATGTATTCAGAAATGTATTAAATATATTCCATTTTCACAGTAAGTGTGAAATGATTTACCTATGATAGGTCTGTTACTATCTCCGATGATGATAGAGATTTCTATTAAAAATTGATTTGTATATTACATCTTGCAAAATAAAGCGTGTCTCAGAAAAGGGATTCTTCCTCTGATCTCTCTGTAGCTTAGTGGTTAGAGCACCTGACCGGAAATCAGTTGACCTGGTGTGCGAATCCCAGTGGAGTGAAAGGAGTAGATCTTTCTTCTGAATACATTTAATTTCAGAAAATTTAGCCTTTCTAAAATTATTATGTACCAACTTACAATCTCTCAGACTGCACACTCTTTTCCCTGCTCCCCCTTTTCCCCCTGATTTTGATTTTCTTTTTTTGTGAAATTTCTTGAATAAAAAGGTACAACTTAGGCTTGTGCGTGTGTTCATATTCGAAAATAATTGTTTTGCCTTACAAAATGAGTTACCCTAGTTCACATACTCTCCCCTACTCCCTTCTTTTACCAATTTTGAAAGAATTCTCTCCCCCCCACCCCTCTGTTTTCTGCAAAATTTGCTTGTTTTCCCTTTTTCTAATTTTTTTTGCTTGATCATGAACCGAATTAATAGAACCCAATTAGGTTGAAGATTATTTCTTTTTAATTGAAAAGTCTACTATTATATTTTTGGTTCAGAATGCATCCCTTGTTGCTAAAAATTCTACTATTTGGTTGACAATTTCATTATTTTGTTGCAAATTCAAATAATTTGTTATAAATTTATCTGTTTTGGTCACAAACTCAACTACTCGGTTGAAAGTTCAAATTAATGTTTTAAACATTTATTTTTTATTGTGTTTTGTTGTTACAAAAAGTTCTTAATTACAATACAGTATTTAAAAGTTAATTTGAAAATTCTTCTTTTTCGTATGTTGAAAATAAATTTTTCGAACTCCAAATTTAACAATTTCCATTTTTGTTGAAAATAAATCTATTTTAGTAAAAAATTCAACTATTTCTTTGAAAATGAACTTTTTTTGTTGAAAGTTCATATTTGGGTAGAAAATTCAACAATTAACAATTAGATTTTTCGTTGAAAAAGTATTCTTTTTAATTGAACATTCACCTACTTGGGTAAAAGTTAAAGACCTTCGTTGAAAATTCATTTTTTTGTTACGGATCCTTCATTTCTTTATATTTTTCAGTTAAAAATTCAACTAGTTGTTTGAAAAAACATCCTTGTAGGTTTATAATCAAATTATTTATTTAAAAATTCAATTATTTTGTTGCGAATGCAAGTATTTCGTTAAAAAGTAATTTTTTGGTCACAAACGCAACTACTCGGTTGAAAGTTCAATTAATTTAAAAAAAATTGTTTTATTAGTTGAAGATTTAATTAATTTGTTGAATATTCGTTTTTTTAATTACTTTTTTTTTACTGAAAATTTAACTAAATATTAAAGGATTTTCATTTTAGTCATATGACCTAGCTTACATTGTATTTTGTTGTTACAAAAAGTTGTTATCTGCAATACAGCATTTAAAAATTAATTTGAAAATTCTTTTTTTTTTTATTTTGAAAATAAATTTTTCGAACTCCAAATTGAACAATTTCACTTTTTATTGAAAATAAATCGATTTTAGTAAAAAATTAAACTATTTCTTTGAAAATGAACTTTTTTTGTTGAAAGTTCATATTTGGGTAGAAAATTTAACTTTTTTGTTGGAAATTCGTATTTTGGTTAAAAATTAACTTTTTGGTTGAAACTACATTTTTCGGTTGGAAAATTAAACTGTATTGTAGAGAATACACAATTCACAAAAAAAAATTAACAATTAACTATTAGATTTGTTGTTAAAAATGTATTCTTTTTAATTGAAATTCATCTAAAGGCATTTGTTGAAAATGCATTTTTTGTTGCAGATTCTTCATTTCTTGATATTGTTTAGTTGTAAATTCAACTAGTTGTTTGAAAACACGTCTTTGTAGGTCCATAATTGAATTATTTAGTTTTAAATTCAATTATTTTGTCGAACATTTGATTATTTTATTGAAAATTAAACTATTTTGTTAAAAATTTATATTTTTGGTTGAAAGTTAATTATTTTAAATTAAATGTTCTACAGTTATATTTCGGGTTCAGAATTCATCTCGTTCGGTTCAAAATTCTACTGTTTGGTTGAAAATTATTTTTTTTAATGTGAAATATAACCATTCAACTTTTGACTAAACATTTATCGTTCTTGGTTGAAAATTGAACAATTTGGTTAAAAATTTATGTATTTTGTTGAAGATTTTTTTTGTTTTTGGTAGAAAATTAATTATTTGAACTGAAAATTTAACTCTTCTATTTTAGGGTAAAAATTTTTTTTTTCTCTCTCTTGGTTGAAAATTCAACTAGTTTGTCGAAAATTCGTTTTTTTTCTTTAATAATTTATTTATTCATTATTTGTTGAGAATGTATCTATTTTGGTTAATAATTAATTTTTTAACTAAAATTTCCAACTAATCCAGTTGAAAAATCATGATTTTGTCTGTTCAAAATTTAACTATACTCTTGCAAAATTAATTTTTGTCTTGTTGAAATTTTAATAAACTGAAAATATAACTATATCATTTTTGTTTAAAAATTAAAATTTTGAAATTAAAAGTTCAACTACTCATGTAAAAGTCGAACCATATTGAAGAAAAAATTATATTTTTGGTTGAAGATTCATCTCGTTGGTTGAAAATTTCACTATTTAGTTTAAAATTCGTGTTTTTTGGTAGATAAGACTCATCTTAGTTTAAATTTCCTATTTTTCTAATTTATATTTTCGGGTTGAAAATTCAGTTGTTTTAGAGAAACTCCATCTCTTAGCTTGAAAGTTCAACATTCAACTATTTGCTTCAAAGATGAACTCCTTTGTAAAAACTGCATTTTTTTGCTGAAGATTCATCATTTTAATAGAAAATTCATGTCTTTGCTCGAAAATTCACTTATATTGTCAAAAATTTTAATGTTTTGTTGAAAAGTTACCTTTTTGGTCAAAAATTTAACTTTTATGTTGAACATTCCTTTTTTTGAAAAAAATTAATCTTTGTAGGTTGGAAATTCAACTCTTTGGTTAGAAATTTAACCATTTCATTAAAAATATTTTTCTTTTTTGAAAGCACAACTAATTTGTTGGAAAGTAATCTTTTTGGGCTAAAATTCAACTGTTTTATTAAAAATTAGTCCTTTTGGATTAAAAATTCATATATTTTGGTAGAAAATTACAGGGTTGAAAATTCAACTATTTGGTACCAGATTGTACCCTTTTGTTGGAAATTCAACTAATTTGTTAAAGAGTAATATTTGTCAGTCAAAAAATTCAACTCTCTTGTCAAAAATACGTCTTTTTGGATTGAAAATTGATCTCTTTTGGTCGAAAATTTCTTGCTTTAAAATTCATCTTGAAAAATGCTGCTGTTTTTGGTTGAAGTTTAATCTTTGTTTTCTAAAGTTTACTATTTTGTTAAAAATTTATCTTTTTAGGTTGAAAATTTAACTATTCAGTTAAAAATTTAACAATTTTGTTGAAAATTCATATCCTTAATTCTGAAGTGTTCTATACTGAATTCAATATGGTACTTGCTCCTTAAGTGAAGTCTGATCTCTTCAAAAATATTTCGAATTTGAAAGCATAATTATCTGATCTTAAAATAAATAAGAATGAATTTTGAAAAATATGGAAAAATGTATATTTTAAAACCTCATCCAGATTTTCGCACAGAAAATTATTCGAAAATACAATTATTTCAATACAATATTGATTGTAGTTGATAAATTCAGGAACGTAAATTCTTCATTTATTTTTTTCCAGAGGTGCATATCCCATTCGTTATGGCTCGGAGCGTGTTCTCCATGAAAATGAATATCGATACAGAATACTTAACGACTTGCATAATGACCCAATGTAAATTACACTGAATTTCACAAGAGTAAATTTGGTATTCATAACCATTCAAATGAAATTATTTATCGTAAAGTACACCGGAAAATGTTGAATGTTTATCGAACTTTAATTACGAACAGTAAAGATATTTTTTTCTAACATATTATTCCATCCAATAAATAAGATAACATTTATACTATTATAAAGAATATATGTATACAATTTTAATATAAATTTTTACTCATCAAACATTTTGTAAATAGATTTTAGTTATTGTTCACATACGCTAATTATTTTTGCAATTACATTTTACTCTCTAAATCTGAATTAGTAGAAAACTACTAATTGGTAGTAGTTTTCTACTAATTCAAATAGTGCCGATTCGTTTACTAGAAATTAGTAAAAATTGACTATTTTAATGAGTAAGTATAACTGACTAAATGAATTAGTAACTTTATCTACTAACGGAATTGGTAATGCTATTACTAAATTAATTGGTAAATGTCTTGCTGGTTACTATTTTAAACGGTAGTTTCAAGTAAATTTAAAGACTTATTTTACAATGAAGAGAATTTTATTAAAATACATTAATCTATGAATTTAAATAATAATTTAAAGAAATTTTCATCTTATCTTCTTATACTTAAAACTCAGTATATATTTAGGTCAAATTAATGTGGGTCCTGTATTAAATTCAATTTGAACCCTTCCAAATTCCTAAAGTTCATAGTAAAAATATTCCATTTTAAACAAGAGAGGTGCATTTTCAACCAAATAGTTGAATTTGGAACCAAAAAGATTAAATTTCTACCAAAAAAGACGATTTCTCAACCAAATACATGAATTCTCAACCAAATAGTTGAATTTTGAACTAGAAAATATCAGTTTTCAACCAAAAATGGAATAGTTGAATATTCAGTTGATAAATTAATTTTACGGAAAAAAAACAACCAATTTTAAACTAAAATGATGAATCTTTAACTGAAATAGATGAATTCTGATAAAAAAGGACGAATTTTTAACAAAATAATAACTTTCAACCAAGTAGTTTTTATCTTTAATCTAAAAGATGAAATTTCAACTAAAATGATGAACACTTAACTGGAATACTTAAATTTTCAACCAAAAAGATAAAGTTTCAAAGAAGAAGGTTAATTCTGAAACATAAATAATAATTTTCTACCAAAAAATACATTTTTTCAAGAAAATAGATAAATTTTTAACTAAAAAAGACAAACTTTCAACCAAATAGTTTAATTTTCAGTTAAAAAAATTAATTTTTAACCAAAAAATTTTCGAAAAAAAAGGCAAACAAATTTTCTGCTAAAGTGATAAATTTCTAAATAAAATGATCAGTCTTTTACTGTAATAGATGAATCTTTAACTGGAGTAGATAAATTTTAATTCAAATAGATGAATTTCTAAACAAGAAAATTAATTTTTAAACATGAATTTTTAACAAGATATTTGATTTTTTAACGAAAAATATCAGTTTCCAACATGAAAATTCAATTTTTCCGTTTCAATTTTCGGGTAAGAAAATTAATTTTCAACCAAGCTTATAAATTTTCAACTAAAATGATATTACATTGACTGGAATAGTTTAATTTTCAAAAAAAAAATGGTAATTTTTCTACCTGAAATTAGATGGTTTCAACCAAAAATGTATTAGTTAAATATTCAGTTAATAAATTAATTTTTCAGAGAAAAACAACAAATTTCAAACTAAAATGATGAATCTTTAACTGAAATAGATGAATTCTGATCCAAAAGGATGCATTTTTAAAAAAAGAATAACGAAAAAGATCAAGTTTTAAACAAGAAGGTTAATTTTGAAACATAAAGAATAATTTTTTACCAAAAAATATGTTTTTTCAAGAAAAGAGATGATTTTTCAACTAAAAAAGACAAACTTTCAATCAAATAGTTTAATTTTCAGTTAAAAAAATTAATTAAAAAAAAAAAATTTTCTACGAAAAGAGACAAACAAATTTTCAGCCAAAGCGATACATTTTTTAATAAAATGATGAGTCTTTTACTGGAATAGATGAATCTTCAACTGGAGTAAATAAATTTTAAGTCAAATAGATGAATTTTTTGACAAAATAGTTTATGTTTTAACCAAATAGTTGAATTTTAAACTAAAAAATAGCACTTTTCAACCAAAAATAGAATAGGTTAATTTTAAGTTAATAAATTAAATAATTTACCAGAAAAATAACAACAAATTTCAATCTAACATGATGAATCTTTAACTGAAATAGATGAATTCTGATCCAAACGGACTCATTTTTAACAAAATAATAACTTTCAACCAAGTAGTTTTTATTTTCAATCTAGAAGATGAAATTTCAACTAAAATGATAAATACTTGGCTGGAATACTTAAGTTTTCAACCAAAAAGATAAAGTTTCAACCAAGAAGGTTAATTTTGAAACATAAAGAATAATTTTCTACCAAAAAATACGTTTTTTTCAAGAAAAGAGATGAATTTTCAACTAAAAAAGACAAACTTTCAACCAAATAGTTTAATTTTCAGTTAAAAAAATTATTTTTCAACCAAAAATTTCCTACGATCAAAGACAAACAAATTTACAGCCAAAGCGATAAATTTTTAAATAAAATGATTAGTCTTTTCCTAGAATAGATGGATCTTCAACTATAGTAGATAAATTTTAAGTCGAATAGATGAATTTTTAACAAAAGAATTTATCTTTCTACCAAGTAGTTGTATTTTCAACCAAAAAGATAAATTTTCAACTAAGATTGTACATTTTTAACTGGAATACTTGAATTTTCAACTAAAAAGATGAATTTCCAAAGAAGAAAATTAATATTTATACAAAAAGATTGATTTTCTACCATAAAAAGACGATTTTTCAACAAAATACATGAATCTTTAACGAAACATTTGATTTTTTAACACACAAAAAATCAGTTCTCAACGAAAAATGCAATTTTTTAGTTTCAATTTTCGGGTAAAAAAATTAATTTTAAACCAAGCTTATACATTTTCAATCAAGCTTATAAATTTTCAACTAAAATGATGAATCATTGACTTGAATATTTTAATTTTCAACTAAAAATGGGAATTTTTCAACCTAAAATTGGATGGTCCAATTTCAAATGTTTTATTATGTTCAACTAAAGAGATGAATTTTTAACTACAATGTTAGAATATTCAGTTGGAATAATTACATTTTCAGTTTGAAGAAAAATTGATTTTCTGTTAAAGAAAAAACTAATTTTTAACAAAATAGCTCACTTTTTAACCAAAGAGATAAATTTTTTATTGAAATGATGAATCTAGAACCAACAAAAATTAAGGTTCAACAAAAGAGTTTAACTTTCAACTCACAAAATGAAATTTGTATCCCAAAAAAGATGAATTCTAAATGAAAAATCAAGTAGTTGTTATCCCAACCAAAAAAATTAATTTTTAATCAGAAACAGTTGAATTTAACCGAAAAAAAACTAGTTTTGGACATAAGTTTAATTTTCAACTTAAAAATATTTTTCAGTCGTCAAGAGAGAGAAATAATTGCAAACAAGCTGTTCAATTTTCAAGGAAAGAGATCAATATTTGAATTTTTAACTAAAAACGATTGATTATCAACCATAATAGTTCAATTTTCACTTTATAAAATTAAATAAACTAAATTAAAAGTCTCGCGCTTCAAAGTATATAGATTCTTATATTTTAACTTATCCGGAGTTTACCAATACGGTGGTTCGAAAAAGGCTTTTTGAAGACAAAAGAGTTTTTAATTCTGTTTAAAATTTAGGTTAAATAATACCCCTTTTTTACTTTGAACAAATGATTAAAATTGTAATAAAAATCTAATTTTATTTTCTATCAAACATTTTATACAATAATAATAATAATAATTTCAATATTTTAATTTCTGAGGACACAGTTATTCTACCTGATTTCACGAGTTGACATTTTGGCCCTACTGAAAAAATAGATGGTGTATTGCATCCCAATACCGTTGCAGTTTTAAGTATTGCATCTTTCATACAAAATTATTATTGATATAACTATATAAACTTAGAATGTAAATTATCAAAAATATTATCGTTTCTCTATTAAAACTCAAAAGCCAGCAGAAGGTATTCACAAAATTATTAAATTATGTTTCCATGGCAATTCATTGCTACTCATTGAATTAGTGAGTCGGCACTACTAAGCAGATTAATAGAATACCCTTATTAATTTATTTAGTAACATAAATCTTACCATTTCATTTAGTAGAAACTGATAAAATTACTCATTGAACAGTCAGATACAATGCTACTAATTGCATTAGTAAAATTTCTACTCATTCAGATTTAGAGAGTATGCAATGACCGCAATGGTGTTTGGAAGAAATTTTTTTTGATGAAACGAAACTTTAAAAACTGGGAAAAAAGTAGAAGCTGCTCACAATTTATAAAAATGTGATAGAAATTGCGGAGAAAGCAGTGGACCAGTTATTGAACTGGTCTGAATACAAATGACGCGATAACGAGGGTGAGGCAAAATTAAAGCTTTTGAAAATACGACGTAACGAGGCTCGCGACATAAATGGCCACTTATCACCTTTGAACCAGAGAAACCAAGCTGGTCCAGACTTGCACCGATCTTGGCAGTCTTAATTAAAATATTTTGCATAACAATACTATCGGAGAATGAAGAGAAAGTCTCGTAAATAGAATGGCTTTGATAAAAGCTGCTAATTTTAGACACAAAATGTATTCGTACTCGTCAAATCATTTTGTCATACTTTTTTTATAAAAAGTGTCAACAATTGATAGTAATAGTCCATGAGATCCTATAACAACCCCCGATAGCAATGTTAAAAAAAAACCTATAGAAGACGAAAGAAAAATTTACCCTCTAAATCCGAATTAGTCGAAATTTTACTAATGCAATTAGTAGCATTGTATCTGACCGTTAAATTGGTAATGTTATTAGTTTCTACTAAATGAAATGGTAAGATTTATGTTACTTAATGAATTAGTAAGAGTATTCTACTAATCTGCTTAGTTAGTGCCGACTTACTAATTCAATGAGTAGCAATGAATTGCTACGGAAACATAATTGTGACATGCGCCGAAGAAAGGGGGCTTACTCTAAAAAAATCGAAATCGAGATTTTTAGACCTTTCGATAGTTCTTGAGTTGCTCTTTTTAATGAAAACATCGAGAAAAAATTTCGAGCATTATTATTGCTAATAATTGAGTTGTTAGGTATCCGAGAAATCAGTCTTTCGCTCGAGATCCCGTGGAACA
>CAKNWT010259292.1:370-42548 GCA_932066315.1 Andricus coriarius
CCCCCCCCCCCCCCCTATGATGATTACGTAATATATGGATGGCCCCTAAAGGCATAATACAATTGTTTAAACCGCATTGCTACCGACTCAAATGATTTAACCTTAATTTCAATAATAACAATGATGTACAGATATAGAAAATCTTATTCAGCACTTTTTTCGTAAATTATAAAATAACCTAAGGGGCTATCCACAAAACATGTGATATATTTTTCAGGAACTTTGAGCACCCCACCCCCCTGCGTGATGCTTTTCCATTGCAATTAACATAGAGAATGATACTTTGAAAGACTCCCCCCCATTTAACATATCACGTATCTTGTCAATGACCCCAAAGCTTATGTACATAATTCTTAAATACTGATATTGTCCCTGTTCTCATGAAAAAGCTTGATAGATTTTTATCTGTGTCATACTCTAGGTTTTTTTTGAGTCGCTCATATTGAATCTAAGGTCATATTTTGGAAATTCAAAATGGCTGACGCAATATGGTGGACGCTGAATCAAAAAATTTTTTACTTTTGATAAGATTTAGTTCTATTCCTTAAAATTAATTATCCTGAGGTTTTTCGGGTCGCTTATAATAAGTATAACGTCAGAATAAATGATCCGCTTATTGAAGAAGTCATTTTGAATTTCAAAAATGTAACCTCAGATTCGTTACCAGCGATCCAAAAAACACTACTATAAGTATTTTTATAATATTTTCTATAGTTTCTAAAATTGTGCTAAAAATATACTGTATTATATAATAATTTTAATTACATTTGTAATTCAATAATTGGATCAAAAGTGTTTGCAAACGCACCGGTGTTTGTGTGTAAATTGCGTGACGTGTTTGCGTGAGCGATGGGGCGATTGTGTTTCCGGCGATTCGTGATTTAGAAAGCTGTAGTCAGGTTGAAATAAAAAGACATGAATTTAGTGTTCAAAATTGAATACATTCAAAAAATAATTTTCGAGATATAACAAAATAAAAATACTAATTAATAATTTGTTGGGTCCAAACATTTATTTGTATAGACCATTTAGAATTAAATATATATCATAATTAAAGAAGATTTAATTATTTTTTTTTAACCCTGATAATAATTTAAGTGTAAATTAGAACCTAAAGGTTGCAGGGCTTGTGATTAAAAGTTTACACATAATTTGAGCTAAGAACTCAATAATTACAATAGTATAATTCAATAAAATTCTGGCAGTTAGAAGTAAAGAAGTAATCACCATTGAACACTTTTAAATACTGCTGGTCTTACTAATTAAAGCAATATAAAATCTTGTGTCTTATATGTACAAATATATTTTTTTTAAATCTTATTCAGCTCTTCTTTTGTAAATTATAAAATAACCTTAGCTTATTGACAAAACTGGTAAATACTACTATTGTTAAATAACATTAAAATCGTCTGATTTTTGCTTAAAGTAACAAAAATGTAAAATCATATATTATTTCTATTATGAAGGCATAGTGTCATTACGATAGGTTAAATTTTCAATCGTAACATTTTTACTTCGACGTCGATTTCTTGCAGGATTGGGAATACGTTCCACCTTTCCAGATCTTAACTCAGTTACCGATAATTTGGAATTAACTTGTCCTGAAAAATCAAAGCTTTTGTTTTTACTTTTCTCTGGAATTTCCTGAGATATTTGTGTTAATCTTAATAGTTTTCTGGGTTGGTCTGTCGATTTTTCGACTCTTTTTCGCGTTCTTGTTACGTTATTTGACGGATGATCTTTTTGAATATTGGTTGCTGCGATTGAATCCCTTTCATTCGGTGGAGGTTCACAATGAAGGTAAGCCACAGGCCAACGCCGACTGACGAAATTTTTGTCTAGGTCTGTATCGTTGTCCAGATGACGAGCATTTTCCTCAGTTTTTCTGTTATCTTTTTGTGATCGAATTATTGGACGTGGACTTGGCAGATAAGGAAAGTATTTTTCGCTGCAAGGTCTCCACTGATCTTCCACTGGTCCCACGTAGCACCTGTTAGATACAAAATTAGATTATTGGGTGATGCTTATAAAAATCAATTTGAAACAAGACATGCGGTACACATTGGTATCTCAATAATTCGTTAAAGATTAATTTTTTTAACACCCCTGAGAGTTTATTAATGTTAGTTAAACTTATTGTGAAGAAAAATTTAAAGTGCTTTCAATTTCAATTTAAGATTATTTAGATATTGAATAAGATTTAGAATTTGTAGTAACTATTTAAATGGTTGGAATATGTTTGGAATACATCATTAATAAAATATGACTTGTAAAAAGTGTGAATTATATATTTTGGAAAATTCTCTATGTTTTTAACAAATGCAGAATTAAAGAAGATTGATATTTCAATTTTGAAAAAAACTTACCATGGATAATTAAATCCTTTTGAAAACCCACAGTGACTAGTAGGCTCGCAGCAGTAGTCCCAATATCCAAATTCACTTCCTTCCGTTTCGCAAGACCAGAATCCAGCAATTTTATTCCTCTCGCATTTAGTGCCTCGTTTACATGGATATCCACTTACTGAATAATGTTGGAATACGGTATATCCATCTGCTAAAATAAAAATCAATTCAACTCAGAAAACAATACAAACTTTCATGAAATTTCTATGGAAATTTGATAAATACCAAGGATGTAATTCTATGGAAAATATCACTACAAATTACCATGGACTTCCATGGAATACACATTAAAGAAATGCTTTTTAAATTCTACATAGAATGAGAGTTGATCAATAGACTTACGATAGAATGCTCCCAGCTTATTATCATAACCATGAAATCCAACCCCATGATCCAATTTATCATCAGGAAATCCTCCTCCATAAGCTCCATGTCCTCCTTTCCCATCGTGATACGGTGGTCTATCTGGCTGAGCGCTATTAGGATGAAGTGGAATCACTTCTTGGGAATCATCAGGAATAAGGTTTGCATCCAAAGGTCTATCATTATCATGAAGTGGAGGTCTTTTCTGAACCGGAGGAGGTCGTCCATGACTTGCTTGAGGTGTATCATATTCCGGAGTAGGTCTTTCAATACCTGGAAGAGGTCTATCATATTCTGAAGGAGGTCTTCCATAACCTGGGGGTGGTATTTCATATTCTGGAGGAGGTCTTCCATATCCTGGAAAGGGTCTCTCAGATTTTGGAGGAGGTTTTCCATAACCTGGATGTCTTTCATTTTCTGGATGAGGTCTATCACGATCGGGAGGTAGATATTCATAGTTAGGTCGATCAGGAGGTGGTGGACCATAACCAGGTCGTCCATGGTCCAAAGGTGGGGGTCCATAAATCGGTTTCGCCTGGCTTGGAGGGCCATAACTAGGTCTTTCATAACTTGAAGGTAGAGAACCATATCCTGGTCTTTCATATTCTTGAGGTGGAGGACCTGTCCCAGGTCTATCATAGTTAGGTCTTTCAACATCTGGATAAGGAATAGGTCTACCAGGAACAGACGCTGGACCTACAATGTCGGATGTATCATCTATTAGCAGACACTGAGGTTCTAATTCTTTCCATGCAAATAGTATATGATCATCATCGTAAATGTAATCGAGGCCAGGTCTCAAATCTCTGCTGGGAACGTCACTCAAAAGACAATTATTGTCTGATCCATCTCCTTTGATCCTGCAAAAATAATTAAAAAATTTTTTTAATCTGGAAAAGCAGGTATTTGATATCGATAAAATTAAATTGATGAATTGGAGAACTCACTTATAACTGAATGACCAACAAGGAACGTCATCCTTTGATCTCATTTTCGAACATCTTTGTCGACAATCTGTTTCAGTTTCCACACGAATTGAAAGTACTACCGAATATGGAGATAATCTGCATGGTTTTTGGTATGAACTGTAGCATACTGTAAATAGAAGATTAAATATTATATAATTCTTTTCAATTTCGATACCTCATTTTTTCTTAAGCAGATATTTGTTATACCGTCTTCCCCCTCTGGGAATTTTCTGTTGGATGGAGTAAAATTTGGTCTTCGAGTAAAGGGGAAGGGTTCGCATCCTCTGCCAAAACTACCTCTTTCATATAATTCAGCTCCATCAGCATCAATTAAATTCTCAGGATTGATTTCCTGGGAAGACCAATCACTTAGGAAACAATTTTGTGAGTTACCAGAGCCTTCTTGTCCATGTCTGATTATAATCATTAAAAGAACACAAAATATTAGTTACAATTGTAATTAATTTTTAAATTAATCATTTACTTCAAAGGTTTCTTACCTAAAAACAAAACTTCTGCAAGTAAATTCTTGAGCTCTAACACATTCTGATTCGCATTCTCCTAGACCCGTAACAGGTGTTGCTTTCTTTATTACATCCTTTGGCATTCCGAAGCCACTTTTAACTCTCCAAAAACAATCTACAATAAAAAATCCATAACCTTATTAATAGCAATAATTGACAAAAAAATCTATTTTCTGAATAAAAAATTGAAATACCATCAGGAGGTCGTTGATCAGGTTGCTTGGAAGTTACACAAGTGCTTGCGTCTTTTCCCATTGCATAGATATCATAATTTCGATCCGGTTCTATGTCCACATAAAAATTGAGGTTTTCATAAGGAATTCCACTCAGGAGACAATTATTTGTTGGATCTGTAGATTCTACATTGTACCTATACAAAAAATGAAACCTTTGTTTAGAAAATAAAAAGTACACCTTAATATTTCTCAGATGGAAAATTTGTTTCATTTTAATATTTCCGGCATAAAACTGAAAAACAGGCTTCCAAGTAGTTATTTTCTGATGACTAGATATAGTTGCGTAAAGATGGAATGCAAAAATATACAATAACACATTCCATAGATAATTACGGACTATATAAGTTTGACCATGACGTGAAAATTAAAGTGATAAAAGTAACAGATTATTGTAAATACCTGTAAGAAAATGTTCTGCAAAGTAGTGTCTTTTCATGATGACATAACTTTTCGCACTCATCAACGTTTTGAGCGAGATGAGTACTGCCGATAAGATTCCTTCCTATTTTGAATCCAGCTCCAGTTCTTATGGAACATTGGTGTTCATTTCCGGTTCCTCCATATAACACGTCTTTATCAGTCGGTATATAATTGTCTCCGTAACCAAAAGCACCACCATAATTATAAAACTGACCGTAGACGTGATCGTTACCAAAGGGCCGGGGACTTTTATGGGGATCGTGATCGATTTTTGGCGGTTCTAATTTACTGATGTGATTGGTATTATAACCATATGAACTACCGTAAGTGTTACTGTAAGATCCCCAATCATCCTTCCGGTGACCGGCTATGTAAGGTCCCACTTCGTTTGTGTCGGTAACTATTGTAAAAGGAATATTATACTCTCTGAATTTGCATAAAATCAGTACGAGTTTTTACTGATTTACAATGCAATCTCACTGATTTAAAGAGCTAGGAATGGGTTGCTAAATCAAATATCATAGAAAAATCCTAGAAAGATTGTTCCACAATATTTTAGAAAATTCTTCAATATTGTAGCAAGGATATTATAACACATTACAGAATATTATAACACATTACAGAATATTATAAAAAATTCTGAAATATTTGCAGAGAAAATTCCTGAATATTTGACAAGATGTCACAAAATGCCATGTTCTTCAATGAGATTGTAGACTATAATATGTAATAACATCCTTAAATGTTTCAAAATATTCTAGAAAACTTTTGAACATTTTAGAATTCTTCCAGGATTCTTCTAGAGAGTTGCAGACTTTTCTAGAAATTTCAAGAAAGTACCAGAACATTCTATAACATTTTAGAATATTTAAGAAAGTCAAAATTATTCAAATTTTGAATATAATTTTAGAAGAGAAGAATATCTAGTAAAAATTCTAAAAACCATTACAAAAATTCCATAATATTCCAGGGCATCCAATATGATTACAGATTTTCGAAAGAACACTGTATTTTATTATAACATTCTATCCCAGAACATTCTTGAATATCCCAGAATAGTCTCATAAAATAGAGATTGTTTTGTAACATTCTAGAATACACGACGAAAATTCAGAAAACATTACAAAATATTTGATAAAAATCAAGAACATTACAGAATTTATGTATTCCCTGAATCTGAATAAGTAAAAGTTAAGCAACAAATTTGCCTTAGTGGAATATTATTTTAATGATTTGTCATTTTTTATTAAAACTTTAATGAATATTTGAAAAATACAAACAGAAATAGAGAATCACAACTAATAATTAGTATAAATTTGGTTAAGGTACATCAGTGACTCACCTTTGACTAATTCAGATTTACAGAGTATTTTTAATGTAAAATTAATATTGCATAATTCCAGAATTATCTAGAACATTTAAGGAGAATTTCAAATTCAGCTGAAAATTTCATGAACATTTCAGCAAATTCCAGATTAGAAGAATATTCGATAAAAATGTCAGAACTCTAGAATGTTCTAAAAAATTTTAAACCATTCTATTGTAGAATTTTCTAGAAATATCTTAAAAGCATACAAACAAGTCAATTTTATTAAATGTGTACTACTCGATTTATTCCTTCCTTATAAATTCTAACTTACCAGAATCGGGATGTCCATGATCAACCCTCCTTTCCGGAAATTTAGGATAATAAGGAGCTTTCGGTGGATAACGAGAATAAACATCAATTTCCATAGGTCGATTTGGTGGACCATCAATACGTCTTGGAGGATAAGGTATTCCATATCCAAAAGTTCTATAATCAGGTCTATCAGGACCCCTTCTTCCACCCCCTCGATAAGAAGAATCATCTCCTGGACCATGTGGTACCATGTAAGGTCTACCGCTATAACGAGATCCATCTCGAGGTGTTTCATATCCAGGACGTCGTTCGTAATCTAGTGGCTTTCCGTAGAAATCGTCTGGTATCCGATCTCCGAAGCGTGGAGTTGAAAATTCTCTATCCGGTCGGCGTGACCTCCAAGAATCGCTGGGGGGTTCGTAAGGCAAATTCGGTTTTGGGGCCGGATATCTCCACTGATTTTGGTTATTATAAGCCGAACCGTAATTTCTTCGATAACAGGCAGCATCTCTCCCATGATATTCGTAACGAGAATCTGACATAAAATCTTTGCTAAGGTCCATTCTTGAAAATGGCATCGATGCTAGTTCACAAATTCCGCGAGATCCGGCACCCATTCGTCTAGTTTTCACCACAAAGATTTTTTTAAACCATTATCTTTTAATTTTTTATAATATATATATATATATTTTTTTTGCTTTACTGAACAATCTGAATGACATATATTCATGTAAAATATAGAGGAAGTTCCTACCTGTAGCTGAAACCTTCACAAGGGAAACTTTTTTGCATTTCACAGTCCTGTCGACAGTCTTGCAATCTTTCACATTCTATCGTACGTCTTATGTGAACTTCAGCGACTTTTTTCCCTGGTATTTTTCGATAGCAAGCTGCATGAATATAATAGAATCATCAGAATCTAATGCAATTGTTTTTATATAAGTTGACTCTATAAATAATCTCTTGTATATACTTTTTGTAAACTTCTGTTCATCTGGACACTAATTTTCGATTGTAATTTGCTTTGTTATAATTCAATCAATATTTCCTCGAAGTACTAATCGATTTTGAAACTTTTTTATATATCTAAATCGTTAATAATTAATTTATCACTCTACTAATTACTTACTCATGCAAACAAAATTTGGCTCATTAAATACAATAACCAGAGTAGCTTCAGAGTTTTGAAACATCGTTTGCACTAAAAGTAAACACAGCCACAGTGCAGACATTATTTTCACACATTCACACATTTTGATTTCCACTTAGAAGATCCTGTTTTGCAAAATCAGTTCCTATCGCCTGATTTTCACCAGCATAATTTCCAACAACTTTATTTCATTTTAAACTATAATCTTACTTTAAAATAATTAATTTTACTAATATGTTTTCCCTTTCAGTTTTTTGTTTGAAAATTCTCACATATTTTCCCACACATTATATTTCATTCTATGTCAATTAAAAAATCGATTACTGCGAATTGTTTACTTCGCGCGTAAAATCCCGCTTTTCCCATCTTCCTCTTGTCGGACGCGAAGAGAAAAAAAAATGAGGGAAAAATAATGTAGTTGCTTACAGTGCGGATCGTTTTATACAAAAGTGAATGTTTCCGTGGGATTAGTGGGAGGACCAGCGTAACGATGAGGAGGGGTTTAGCGTAACACGATCATTACTATGACACCTCTATTCTTCATTCTTTATTCCTCTTCTCTGTTTTTTAATGTGCGGCGCTGCACACGCGAACACAGTGTAGTAATTATTATACACAAAGTGCATGGAGCGCGAAGAGATCATTTAATTTTTCCCGATACTTGAAAGATTTAATTATAGTTTCCTTTATTGACCTTTTATCACTGCATCATGAGAAGCAGAGAAAATTGTAAGAAGACAATCGGTTGTAAAAATAATTACGGAAAGTTATATGATATTGACACTTAATAATTATTTAAGTAGCCATCAATTATATTTTTAATCATACTATTCAATCAATGTTTATAAAATAAAATTTTGATTTGGTTTAAAGATTAAGCATTGGGCGAAAAACTTTTTAGATGATTTTCCAATCATATTTAGTCAATCATTGTAAAATCAAGATAAAAGGGTTCAATAACGAGCATATATTTGTATTTCGTATCTTCTTTAAGTTGATAACATCCGAATCATGTAATATGACTATGATACCGTACAAAGGGACTTTCGCCATAAATTTGCTTCAAGAGAAAATTAGTAGAAAATAATGCAAAAGTAATAACGATTACGCAAGGCTTCTTGAGTGACATCACTTTAGAAGGGAGCGCATCTTTGGCCTTGAAGATTCATCAGGGTCACAATTGTTTCAATAATTATTTCAGGAAGCCCAGTTTCCGCTGTAGCGTCACCTTCTTTACGCCCGAAAACGCCGAGTTTTCTTTCTTTCAGTTCAGAAATTTTTTAATAACAGGTTTCTACTACTAAGACCTACGAATAATTACGGTAAGTGCTTCTTTTACGCACAATTGATAATAATAATCCATATTAATATGGAACCTTTTACCATACGTACTTTGTAAATATTGCTCAATTTCTGTTTTCTTCAGTATAATTAACACTAGTCAAGGCCCGTAATTTTTCCTTACCTTTAAGGAGCATGTAGGGTTTATGTGACCCTAATGCGTTAGTCTGTACTAAATCCTATTTATCAGCAGTAAAATTAATTTAATATAGACGAATCCCTTCGTTTTTTAATAGCGAAGAGAATTACGTATATTAAAGTCCATTTATTTGATGTTAAACCAGTAAAAAACTTTTTTAAATAAAAACAAATTGCAAAAAAACGGAAGAATTACTTTTTTGGAGGAAAAATAGCTCTGTTTTTTTCCTAATTACTTGATTTGAAAATTTGAAAAAGGATTTTGAAGACAAATTTTTGTATCATCGAACTTCAATAATCACTGTTTTATTCTTTTGAAAAAGTATAATTATTTTCGAGATTGAATTTAAAACATTTTGGAAAACCAAAATTTCACAAAAGTGAAGGAAAAGAGAATAGAACATTTTTTTAAAAGAACAAATATTAATAGTTCGATTAAATAATGAAAAAGTGATCATAAAAAAAAAAGTTTTAGTATCAGAATACCCTGCTCAATCATCAAGGATGCAATTTTCACAAAAAGTTGTTCGGTGTTTCTTGCATATAGTTCGGAGGTATGTTTGACAGAATACTTTTACTTTTGTGTGCAAAAACCCATAACATTATAAAAGCATGCATGCAAATATTTTTTGAAACTCAGTGCTGTATGATTATTGCAATCCATTGATTTTGAAGAAAAAAATAAATAAAATTGACTCTTCTCCACAAAATTTATACGTATCAAGGCCCTTAAATTTGAAAGATAAGTTTGAAATGTTCCATTTGGAAAAATTTCAGATTAAGACATTTTTAATTTTTAATACCTATTTCAAAAATAGTTTCATTTATAAGGCGCAAAGTAGACATTTTCATTTTCATGATTTTTCATTGACCAAGGCGGAAAGCTGTGATATATTATTAAAAAATTTAATTAATATTTTTCATTTGCTAAATTTTGAATACGTATTAATATTAAATTTTTATGAGTAACACATAGATTTAAAACCGTTTAATATTGTGGATTTGAATTTACATTTGACTATACAGTTTTTAAAGCTTCAAATTTGAATTTATTCAATGTCGAACGTTTTTAATTTACAATTGTGAAGTCAGATGTAAAATTGACTAATGAAGTTTCTATCTGATACTAAATTTTAAACGATTTTAATTGAAAATTCATGAATCAATTATGCTTTCAATTGAAAATTATTGTGCAGTTTTGAACCCTTTCAACTTGATAATATAGGTTTTCCGCATTTATTTATACTTCTTTTACTTCAATTATTTTCAATTGAATATTATACCATTTTCAATTGAATATTATACAATTTTCAATACTTTACATTGAAATATTTGTTAATTTTTAGGAATTAAAAAGTGTTAAGAATTGAGGCCTCCAAAGTAAAATTAGTCTAATTCGACTTTGTTTAATTAAAAATTGTTTGTTATTTAAAATTCTTCAATTTTGCTTTCTTGTAGAGGAAGCTTTGTAACATTAACTTAAAGAACATTGCAAATAAAATAAAATTTGTAAGGTCTTTTTTCACCACTAATATCTCAAAACTGAATAAAGGATTACTAAAAATATGTATTACTATTTTTTTAGCACTATTTTTTTTTAAATGGCTTTTTTACAGTGGACAATTTTTTGTTAACATAATGCAAAGTTGATGCCACAATATAAAAAATTCCTTGGCTCGAGATGAATTAATTGACCTATAATATTAGTACATGTCAGAGAGTACGGAAGTTATGTTCATTTATATTATTTAAAAAATTAGTTCTTTATATTCAAACGTTTTTCATTAACACAATTCAAAATTAATGCAAGGACAGAAAAGAATCCTTGATTCTGTACGAATCGACCGACCTATAATATCATTACTTTGCATTAAAGAGTACGCAATTTAAGGTCATTTATATAATTTAAAAAATCTATTTTTCACAGAAAAACTTTTTTTATTAACATCATCTAAAGTTCATGCGAGAATAGAAAATACTTCTCGATTCGAAACGTTTTGATTGACCTATTTTTATTTGTTTATTTTGACTTTCTCTATGGAGAATGAAATATATTTGCTTATTAATAATAATAAGGAAGCAACGTGTTTTTCAAATAAGCACAGTAAAATGGAAAATACAAAAAAGTGGAAACACCCGAAATCAAAATATCAAATTCACAGCTAGTTTAATGTGTTAAATGAAAGTTTTATACACCTTTAAATTGAGAATTGTTCAGCTTTGAATGTTTCACTTTTCAATTGGGTTTTGAAGAGTTCAACTTGAAAATTTTTTAGTTTTGAGAGGCATTTCCCTCTTAGTATTTTAATGTCCCGAAAAAAAATGTTTGAAATCTAGGAAACGACGGTAAAATGAACGGAAACATTTTTATAAGATTTAAATGAAGATTTGATTAATGACTATATCTTTTCTGAGCCACATGCCTATGGCATGTAACAGACATTATTTGCTAAAACTTCGAAAAAAATAAGAGAATATTTTTTTCCCTATAAATTGTAATTTCAAGAAATATCAAAATTAAAGGATGAAAAAAATGATTACTATGTTCAAATTTCAACTAAATTTTAACTGAAAGTTTATTACATTTTTTAAAATTATTGTATAGAAAAATGAGATTTCGAAAAAATCCTTTCAGCACAATGTGTATTCCATTTTTAAAGAATTTTTTATACAATTAACCCATTTTCCATATAAATGTTGGTGATCTAGTCTCATAGTGCTACACCCTACAATTACGATTTGAAATTTGCGACAAATGTATTATATTGGTGCCTGCTATACGACAGTGTATTGTGTCATTTTACAGAAGTTCTCATATATTTTACTTGAATCTCAGATAATAATTGAAAAACGACATGATGTATTGTTGTAGAGCAGACCTCAGTTCTTTTCTTCTTAAATAAAAATATATTTAAATGGTTGTACACCAGTTCCTATATTTTATGGATTAAATAATGAGTTGTTGATACGTTACGGAACTAACGCCGAATTGTTAAAAAATCCTTCACCTTATTGCTAACGGATTAAAGCAGCTGTGGCTGAACGCATTATGTGCTACATATGTGAGGCTGCACCGGAAGTTGCTGATTGCAGTGAGTTAATTTGCACAGTGTTTAAAATCCGTGTCAATGCCGTTGCATTTGTTAATCGCAGATGGATTTAATATGATAAAAGCGAGCTACAAAGTATTCTCGTTCGAATCGTGCGTTTAATTGTGACAACGCGACTTGAATGTTTAATTTAGCATTTGACGAGATAAGAAAAATGAGATAAACTAAAATTTTCAAGTACAATAGAAGTTTCTTAAATTGATTGTCGATTCTTCTGTCACTGATATATCTGATTTTTGTATTCAATCACTAATACAGAAGGGTGCATTCTAGTTGCAGATTACTGTTACTAACGTTTCCTGACATTCAAAAACTTTGGACCTTGTGTCCATGCTTTTATAAACTTTCAGACATTCAGTTGACAAATATTAAAGAGGAACAACTTGAATTTTGCATGAAAGAGCAAAGAACTTATTATCTTACCTTTAGTAGTACCAATTCCGTGTCCTCCGTCATTCCCGCCAGTGGCATAATGAGGATAACTCCGTTCCGGTGGATACTTGAAAACGGAAGTGTCTGGCAGCTGAGCAGTCTGACGAAACCTGTCATTTTCGGGTTCTCCACGATGACTTACCGGTGTTGAATAGCGATGAATCCCACGATCATTGTGCGAGTTCATTTTAAATCTCGGTCCATTATCATCCGAATCTTCAACTCTAGCTTTTGCCTTATCTATTCCATGAAATTCAAAAATCGAAATAGGCCTAACACCCACATCAGTTCGATGACCCGATCCACCAAAATTTCTCCCAGAATATGCCACTTTATCAGAACCATGTTCGATCACAAATCCAAAAGAACCCATAGGTGGTTTGTCCAAAGATTTTGTAACAAAAGGAACTTCTGTATAAGCCGGTTTTCTTAAATCAAAACCTTTACTTCCTTCAGTCTCTGGTTTTCCAGAAATTGTTAAATAGGATTGTTGAACAATCGGTTTCGAAGATTCGGAATAATCGACTGGAAAAAGATTCTTCCCGATGGAAAAACTTCCAAATCCACTGTCGCCAGAATCACCTTTCGTGGATTCTATAGGCCCAATTTTGTGTCCGAAGAAGGACCCATAATCAATTTTATCAAAAAACCCAGGTGACTTTTCATCTGCTTCTCCAATTTTATCGAATCGGTTGTAATGGTTGTAGTTTGAATCGTGTGTGGAACTTTTATCGTGAGAATCTTTATGGCTATTTTTATTTCTTTCGATGTCGTAAGATCGAAAGTCGTCGTCGTTAGTGGGAAACCATCTTTGATTAATTGTGCTTCCGGTACTTCTGTCTCCGTTGGGTCTTGTTGATTGAAAGACAACACCGGGTTGCCTCGGAAGCGGATTGTTCATGAAGTTAATGGTTGGCATGACGGTGGTCATGTTGTTGGACATCTGCATCTTTCTACCACCGCTGAGACTGAATAATCGATCAGCCTCACAATGTGGTGTCTTTTGAGTTCTGATGTAGACATCGTAATCTTCATCTGCTTGCAGAGTATCGGCATTTGGAATCTGGTTGCCGAGCATGCAGGATGCATTTCCTCTCACTCCAATTCTAGTTAGAGATCATTTTATCGTAAAAAGAAATATTTTTTTAAGGGCAAATAGTATGAATGACTAATAAAGGATATGTGTCAATAAAATGGTAATGTTTGGTCACAAAGTAAAGAATAGTTCTCCTTGGAAAATTGGAGACTCAAGAATAAGTAATTCTTGTTTCCTGGGACAGTTACTTTACTTATTTTATTGAAGCTTTTTATTTAAATATTTATTTTCAATGTATGCTTTGAACGTAGTCTATGAATGACCATACACATAATGATACACATAAGCTTTAATAGTAAAATGATATTGAAATTAAGGAATTGAAACTTACCCGAAACTAATAGATTTGCATGTAGTTCTATTATTTGAACACGCATCTTCACAATCGGAAACTGTTGCTACCGGGACAGTGGTGATATTAGCATCCGATAATCGAGAACCAATCGCCACTCTTGTATAGCAATCTAAAGTGAAATTTATTTTAGAATGGACTTAACATTTTTGATTTAAAATTAAAGTATTCAGCTAGGAATTCTTAAGCACTGAGTATATTTTTTCAAATAAAACTGAAGGACACTTTAAAGAGTTACCCTGGTAGAATATTCCCTTTCGAAATTTGTACCTGCATGCCAATTTTTACTATTTGTACATCCAATGTTTTCGATTGTGCATCGAGATAAATCTGTTACGAATTTCGCTCAGAATCGTTATTATACTTAAATCGCAACACATGCTACTTACTCTTTGAGTATGGATTTCTTGCACGGATTTCGTGCGTTTTTCGTACTGAGCATTGCCATACTAAAATTGAAATATTTCATGCAAAAATGCCTTACTTCTTGTGCCTATATAACATCAAACATTCGCTTTAAAAAATGGTAATACAGTGTCATGTGAAATTCATTTTTACACTCTTGGTTGCTAAGTTAAAGAAAAGTAAGATAGTGTTCGATTTTGATTTTTTTTTGGGTTAATTCAGCTAAGATAGCTTTCGATAGCTTTAAGATAGCTTTGGGGTGATCCAGTTAAAATATATTTTGTTATATTAGCAAGGGTTAAGATCTGGATTTGGTTGAAATATATTTTTGCAGTTGAAGCATAGTTTGGTGTATTTTAGAGATAAGATTCTAGGTTCTTTTATCCCTGAAGTATTAAGAAAATTTATCTTAGAGAAACGTTTGACAGTATCCGTCCGAAAAGTAAGTTTTACGGTTTAGACGAATAATTTGAGGCCCCAAAAAATCTGAGTTTGGATTATGGCAGGGCTGACGAAACGTTTGCCTGACCCAACATATCTGTTTTTAATTTGACATAATCCTCTTGCAACAAGATTGTTGTAATCTTGTAGCAAATTTAACACTTGTGTCAAAAGGATTTAATGTTTCGATAAGGTATTTTCACTTCAACCAGCGGCTAACTTCACTTTATTCAGTGCCGAGGGGAAAAAAATGGACTAAATTCATGGGATTCGGTTTTTCTATATAAGTTTATTTGAAAAAAAGTTTTATTTTGAGGAACTATCTAATGAAATGATGAAATAAAAAATATTATTATTATTAATTACTCGGATATTGCAAAACTAAAGTTTTGTCCCATGCATTTGGTACATTGTTTTCCCCTCAGAAAACAACGAAGTGAAGTTAGCTGGCGGTTGAAGAGAAAATACCTAATTAAAAGAAAACAATTGAATGCACGTAATTTCGAAAAATTTCAAATGAACTGAGAACGCGTGATCTGACCAAAAATAAAAAATTTGGGGCTTCGGGGTATGACCCGGAATTTTGAATTGGCCCTAACCTGGTAACCAAGAGGATGCAACGGAAGATATTCGATGTTCAAACAGTGTGAGCAACGTGCAAAAAGGAAAACTTAAAAATTCGGACTTTGGGAGGATAACTAGTCATTTTGATTTGCCCCTAAGTTGGTAACCAAGAGGTTACGTTGGTACTAACAAAAATATTGAATGTACAAACAGTACAAACGGCGAACGAATGTTTGCAAAGAGAAAATTTGAAAATTCTGACTTTGGGCGGATATCACCGAATTTTCGTTTGCCCCCACATTGGTGACCAATCAGGTACAACCGAAAGTATTGGATATACAAACAGTAAAAATGACGTAAAAATGCTTGCAAAATGAAAAATGGAAAAAATCTAACTTTGGGTGGATGACGTGGAATTTGGATTTGACCTTTACTAGGTAGCTAAGCGGGCACAAACGAAAATATTGAATGTATAAGCAGCATAAATGACGAACAAATGTATGCAAAAAAAATTTTTTTTTTAATTTCATCTCCGAGGGGATACGTAAAGTTAGCCCCCGAAACTAATTTTGCCCGTAGCTTGGTAAACAATGAGGTAGAAACGGAAATATTGGATGTACATTGTACATTGTACAAGCAGCTAATATCGACGTACAGACGTAAGCAACAAGAAAATTAAAAAAAAAAAGAACTTGGGGAGGCAAAATTCGCACGGGTTGTAGTCGTGAGAAACGATCAAGACCAGACGGATTTGCCGTAAAACTAACCGGTCAATTAACAAAATCGGAATTTTTCAAGAGAGTGAAATAACATTCTGTAAAATCGAAATCTCCATTTAAAGATAAGACAAAAGTTCACTACTGAGCTGAAGTTTTTCTTAATTCAGCCCGAAAAAGTATGATTAAAAAAAATTATCCAGTTCCGAGAAATAGAATGTGGAACTTTACAATCTCAAAGTGATAGGAACCTAAAATGGGAACAGGTTCGGTTAAACGTCACGATAAAAAGTGCAATTCTGCAGTTTAAATAAAAAAAAACTTACTACCGAGATAATGAGTTGCTATATTGGAAGGAAATGACTTTGATCAGAAAAAGTTAACCAATTCCGACTAAATTATTCAAGAATTTGGAGGTTCAAAGTTCATGGGTTTTGAAAATCGTCTTTGGATAGCGACTAAAAATCTATTTTTCAAGAGAAAAAAATAATAAAAATTTGATCCCGTGATTCGGGAAGGCTGAATAAGAATAAAAAAGTTTTTATTAAAAAAAAAGTATTCTGTACCGGGAAAATAAAGATTTATGTGACTGTATCGCACTGTAAGAAACGATTTTTCGCTGAAAGTTCTGTTAAGAGAAGAAAGGTATATGTTTCTTTCTGAATAAAGGATTATAATTTTAAGAAATATTATTTCTGATTGCAAGGCAAATATTTGTAGGAAAATTTTTTATAAATTTGGATTTTTATAGAAAATGAATATTTCAGATTTTAGTTTGGAATTTGATTGGTACTTTGATGCTCAAAAAAGTAGCAAATAGTTTTATTTAAGCGTCTTTTTTGTTGAATAAAGACAAATACAGAGACTCAGTTATCTGGTTTTGAATTACCAATCTTTTCATTACAATAATTAAAATGAGATTTCAAACAAATGCTTTCAACACAGCATGCATTTATTTTTATTTTTTATTTAAACAGACCGTTTTTGTTTAAAATGTTGGTTATCTAGTTCTGTAGTACAACCCTTCCGCAATTTTCCATAGCGGAACGATTGTCAACTATCACAGATCTTCTTAAACCCATGCAGGGGCAAACACAGGATGCGAATACTTTGCATATTCGTCAACCTAATTGTTATAAACAAATTAAGTTATCAAAAAAACAACGGAGTGGTTTGTAAAATGAACACATTTTTTTGGACTTAAATTGCCATATTTTATCTCCGGCGCAAATTAAATGGTAAACGTGTATAAAATATATAAAATTATTACTGTTATGAACAATTATTATAAAAAATCAATAGATTCTCCGTTTTCTGCCAATATTACCCTTTTTCAGTTTAATTGCTTCATGTGATTAAAGAAGTAGCAAATTCTGATTATTAGTTGTCAAAATATGATAAAAATTATTTATTAAAAATTATTTATAAAATTTTGGCATTCTCGCGCAGAGGAGACTTTGTCAGGCGACAATATTAAAAATTTGTTCATTATTAAAATACATTTTATAACCAAATTATGTCAAATTTCTAAATTTTTTGAGTGTTTTGCGTGGAGGCACTTGGGATTTTTTCAGGTAAAAGTGGTTGGGGTGGCTTTGGGGGTCAGGTTCGCGCCTTATGTTGTTTCCAAAAAATTTCAAAAAACTCTATTTTCTGAAAAAACCCTTTTGAAAAAGAAGTATTCGTAAGTATCGAATCTACTTCTTTTTTCGCGAATAAGTATTGGAAATGCAATACTTCTCCGCGAAAAAAGTACTGGATCCTATACTCACCAATACTTATTTTTCGTAAGTGAACCTGGCATGATAGAAAGATTTCGCTTCCGGATTCGGATTCAGCAACCAAAATTCAACAGGAAAGACCCACTCTGGGTCCCATTACAGTTCATCGATTTTTTGTGGTCCTGTATTATAGGTGGCTAAAACAACATCTAAGACATTTTAAAATACTGAAAGAGATTTTATGGGATTATGTGATTACATAATTTGACAAAATTTGGAAGATCTTCTGAAATCAGTTAAATTTTGCACTACGACAGATTTACGAGATTTAATGGGGTTATGAGGAATATGCAGGAGTATAATTAAAATCATCAATTAAAATTCTATTACATGCTTGTAATCCTTTGAAATCCCATTCACTTTTAAAGGGATATTATGCATCATACTGATTCTAAAGGATTTTGTGGGATCTTAGAAGGTATCCTAGAGTATCGTTTTCATTTTTGTTGTACACTAAAACACTATGAAATTCGTTAAAAAAGCATTATTATGTAATTGTTATCATAAGGTCGACTTTAATCCTTTCAAGATATTTGAAATTACTTCTGAACTTTTGTAATTCCTTGCAATCCTTATCAAGATATTAGGAAGAATTATGAAGAATTTCCAAAAGTTAGGAGAGATTTTAGATGATTGAAAGACATCAAATTTTTTGTTAATTTTACAAGAAATTGTAGATGATTTTAACAGATTTTAAGGCAGTTAAACACGTATTCAGGAACTTGTTGTCTTAAATATTTAAAAAAATTTAATTAAAATAATGTCCGAATAATTTAAGGGATCTCGTGGGAAAATATTAATTTCATGGGGTTGCAACGAATTTTCTAAAATTTCAAAGAATCTAATGGTTCCACATGATTAATTTCAGAAAGAAAAATATAAAAAATAAAATAAAGAGAGTTATTGTGATTATTGGAATAAACAGAGTTTTTCTACAATAAAATTAAAAGATTTGAACTAATATCTTTCATCGTAAATATATTCACCATTTGCGATAACTGCCAGCTGGTTGTTAAACATAAAACCTTGGCCATCTGCTATTTCGATGTAAGACAGAAACACAAAAATTGCTGCAATTATCCTCCTGCGATATCTCCCGCATTTCATCGACCTCATCGTTCGCGAAGATCGTAATAGAAGCTATCGTCAGTCCTCTCGGTGGTGCACATTTGGATTTTTCTCTCGACTTGAACCAAATTTAAAATAAAAAAAAATTACTTCCTCACATGAATAATACTGAAAATATTTAATTACACTATATACTAGTTTTCATTTAAAAATTCCTTTATACAACTTTCCAAAAATATGAATCCAATAGAAAAAATGTGTAAAAGTGAATTGCAATCTAAAACATTCATAACATTGATTTTGTTGTTGATAATTGTAAGAAATAATACCATCATACACTAATCAGAATAATCTGGTAAATTAATTTTATTATTATTATTATTATATTTTTTGGGGGATGAAAAGGGATCTTTGAGAGTTTCACGAAACTATATTGATCATAAAATTCACAAGACACAATGAGATTTTTTTATTTACTTGATTCAATCACGTAATTCCGACGATCTAATTAAATCAGTGAAGCTCATTTTTTTCGCGGGTGAAGTTACGTCTCTTGCGACAGGCAGACGACTGGAGCTTCGTCTAACTGTAACAGTGTCTTATATGGGAAGTACAATCCTAGTAATACCTTCTTCTTCTTAGTCTTTTGTTCACCTGCTTACTGTTAAGCACTGCAAACTGCAAGTACTACGTAAGTACTCTTGCACCACACCGTGCGCCCGTTCATTCTTCGATTAGCGTGGTAACGAGCAGTAGCGATGCACTGATAGCTGTAGTTTCAACGAGGATCTCTATAGTCGAATATAACAGATTCTTATTTCATTCATTCATTATTTAATGAAAGTTTTTCTCCTACTCAACATCTGAGATTATCAGGTTCAAATTCTTCATTATAACGATTCTTCATTTTCAAAATAATGTTAGCATTTTTTCTGACAGATGCTTATTTGATTGTTTATGTCGTTTTTTGCATGAAGTTATCCTATTCAAAAACAGGACACGAAAAAAATGATATCGTAAAAAAAGGGATCTCCAGTTTTTACAGTGTAGTTTTGATATTGTGCCTCCGCAAAACCATTTCTTCTCGGTACTTTCTTATACTTGACGTAGTCTTCGGCCAAATTATTTTGAATTTACAGAAATATTTTGTAAAACATCGAAAAATGCTCCCTATAATTTCTTCCGGATTCTTGATTTTCTGTTACTATTAGAAAACAAGAACTTTATCATTATTGTTATATTTTTGTTTCACATATTTCATAGTATTTACTATCTAAAATAATATAAAGAAAAAGCGGGACAATACTCTTGATAATTGATGAAAATCGATATCTTAACTTCAGACTTAATATATAATATTTCTGTAAAATATATGTAGCCAATCAAAATGTTTCATTTTTGTTTCAAAAGATCAAATTTTTTAAAAGTGTAAGTTTAATTTTTGAAGTCACATGATTTTTGTTTAAAATAACCGATTTCCGCTGAAAAACGCTAACATGTCCTATAATTTTTCAAATATTGTAAATCTTGTTTGAAATCTAAACCCATTTTGGGTGAAAAACGCTAGCATAAACTAAAATTGTTAAAAAAGTTTGTATCTTCTTTGCAATCCAATAGCTTTTTATTAAAAGTACCGATTTCCGGTATAAAAAGATAAAAGAAAAAAAAATGTTGAATTTAATGAATCTGAATGATAATAATCTCAAAAATAATGATAACAAAAAAAATAATATAATTTTATAAATTAAAAATACCAATTTCCGACGAAAAATACTAAATCAAAAATTGTTCCATGATTCTAAATCTTGTTGAAGTTATATTGATTTTTGTTTAAAAATACCCATTTTCGATACAAAACGCCAACGTAACCTAAAATTGTTGCAAAAATTATGAATCCTCTATGAAATCTATCGATCTTTTGATAAAAATTTCAATTTGCGACAAAAAAGACTAACATAATCCGAAATTGTTCAAGCTTGTGAATTAAATAATTTTAAACAAATATCATTGGATTTAAATATTGATAATTGGATAACAAATACCAATTTCAGGTTAAATACACCAACATAACCTAAAGTTTTTGGTATGGAAATATCTATCACCTGTAATTCATCATAGTCATCTGTAATTAAACTAGGTAAAGATAAGACTAAAAAATGGGAAGAAACCAATGTTGTTTACAAAATTCCTTGTAAAAACTGTCCTGCCTCTTATGTGGGTGAAACCAAAAGAATGTTAAAAACACGCATAAATGAACACAAAAACAACAAGGAAAACCAATTTGTTATTAATGTACATCGTAGCACACACAGCCATGAATTTGATTGGGCAAATACCAAAATACTTGATTTTGAGTCCAACTGGAAAAAACGTTTAATTTCCGAAATGATATATATTAAGAGTAATAATAATGGTATTAACAAGAAAGAGGATATTTATAATTTGAATCACTTGTACAATCCAGTAATTATCAATTTAAAAACGTCTTAACGTCTTTCCGTCTTACGTAATTTATTTTTGTACGCGATAAGAAATTAATACTTGAAAGTACAAGCTCGTAATATAAATACCCCTCTGTTGTCTAATGATAGCCAGTTACAGTCCTCACCTCACAGACGACGTGTAAACGTCAATTTTAATCGTAGACTAGTTGAATTCATTTTCAACTTTATATTTTTTAATGACCAACGTGACTTTTTAATTAAAACTTATAAGGTAATTTGTTTTTAAAAATAAAAAAATAAAAATTTTATTTTTATTCTTTTTAATTAATTTCAAAAATTGTTATTCAATTGTTTATATCTTGGTGTTATTTAATAAAATTTTAGCCTGAAGAGGTCAGCAAACCAAGCTGACGAAACGTCGCAAAATAATTGTGGACTTTTATTATTAACCCCAGTGATCAACAAAAAAAACAACAAATCTTCAAAATAACCTAAAGTTGTTGAAAAATTCTAAATATTCTTTGAAATCTAATAATTTCGTTTGATGTAACCGATTTCCTGTGAAAAAAAATGAATTAAAAATTAAATAATAATTAATCCAGTGTAAATCGGTTAAATAACCTTAAATTGGTGAAATTGGGAATCTTGATAATGATTTTTGTTTAACAATGCTAATTTCCGGTGAAGAAAACTAACATGACCTACAATTTTTAGAAATTTCAATTCTTCTTTGAAACTTTATGATTTTATATTAAAATTTTTTTTTATTTTAATTTCTAGCAAAAAGTACTAACATGAAAGAATATTTTCATTAATTTATAAGATCATTTGAAAGTTTTAATTCAACCGCGCAAGAGTATTAAAAAGCACAAATGTTTCTTAATTCGCATAAGGTTTTCATGATTTTTCTTATTAAAATGAATTATTTGTAGATTTACTTTCAAAATTTCAAATTCCAGATTTTAAATAACTTCAAGTAATGGAAAGCCAATCATAGATTTTCAACAGCAATGATTGTGAGATTTTCGAGAAATATCGTTAAACCACTTTTTTAAAGATAGGAATGCCTTCAATGTGATGTATTTTGTTAATAATCAAAATTTTAATGAAGAAAGTTCTGAAATGTTTTGCTATATATTTTTATTCAAAATACTGTAAATTTAGCAGATTAATTTTTTTGGAGAATGACATAATTTTTAGTAATATTACAGATTTACGAATATTTTCGCAAATTCACTTCCCTTTTCTGTTAAGTTAACATCTCCAGAATGAAACCTTGAAGAAAAAAGTTTGTAATTTCTACAGAAATTAGCTGCAAATATATAATATATTTATCAGGGAAGTCAAGGTGATTCTTGAAGTAACTTGAAGATATGTTTAAAAATGGAAACCCCCTTTTTTACATCGGCAATAGATAGAGCGAGAAGGTTATGCAAACTTAAACAAGGTCTGCATACCTCTGGGAATAGAAGCTTTTCAAATTTCTGTCGTAACAAGAAAACTTATATATTAGATATTTTCACTTCAACCACCAGCTAACTTCACTTCATTGATTGCTGAGGGGAAAACAATGGACCAAATACATGGGACTCGGTCCATCTTTGCCCTATTTTGCTAATATCTTCCTAAAAACTAATTTTTTCTATATAGGTGTATGGGAAAAATAGTTTTTATTTTTTAAGATCTATTTAATGACATAATAAAATGATAATAATCATCACTCATTACGAAGATATTACAAAAATAAAGCTTTGTCCATGCATTTGGTCCCTTGTTTTCCCCTCAGCAACTCTCAGCAATCAACGAAGTGAAGTTAGCTGGTGGTTGAAGTGAAAATACCCAATTTAAACGTAAAATTTCCCGCTCTATCAATTGCCAATGTAAAAAAAGAAGTCTCCATTTTTTTCAAAGTTGACCTTGAAATGACCTTGAAGGTCATCGTCAAGATCAAAATAAATTTCACCATTGAATTTCTCGTTGAAAGTTACTTCAAGAATGACCTTAACCTCCCTGAAAAATATCTTACCTGAGGAAATATTCAGCCGTCCCAGGACTGTTGTGACACCCGGTATATATTTTTTAAATCCTGTAATTAAGTTTAGCATATTTATTTTTCTTTGCGAACATAAAAAGAGTACATAATATTTTTAATATTTCTACACGAGAATGGTTTGAAAAATTTCGTTGATTAAAGCTTAACACTCGAAAGAATCGTTTTTTTTTTATTTATTTTAAGGCTTCTATTTAGATTATTTTGAAAATTTTAATTACAAAAGATTGAACAATTTTCTACCCTCGCTCAAAAAATTTAATATTTTATTATACATTTCCATTCAAATCCATGTTAAAGTTCGAAATCTTAAAATAAACGCAAATGGCGGCATACATTGGAAATTCTGGTAATGATATAATAAGCTTATTTAAGTCGCTTTTTTTTAGATCATATCACGAAAATTGTAAATTACCTTAATTACAACGGCGTCATAACTGCCTAAAATTGCGTTCTTATTGCGGCAATTTTTACTATAATTAAGAAGTTCTCGTCACGTGTGTCTCTATTTGTTAATATTTTGTTAATATTTGTTGTCCTGAAACTGCGAAGTTGTAGGGAACCAATATACCACCGAAAATGATAAAATATTGATTTCTTGTTCTAATTATGTATAGATTAAGTTAAAATTAAAATAATATTGTAGGCCATTATTGAGTAAAAATTATTTAAATTATGATAAGTTAAATAATAAAAACACAAAAATTGTTTTTTAAATGTTGAAAATAACAGGGAAAAGTGTCCACAGGAAATCAGAGAATTTTAAACTCATATAGATGCTGATTTTTTAATTCACTTAAAAAGCATGATGTGTCGAGTCTCTGTGTACATGTTGCAACAAAAGGTATAAGTTTAATGCTCTCAGATTTTAAGTGCAGAATCGAAAAATTGTTTAACTTGATTGTTTTTCTGCAATATTAGTTAAAAGTAGGTGGCCAAATAACCTATCATTACAACATGTCATAATATTATTTTATTAATACAAAAATTTAATTGAGAGACGCTAGAAATATATATTTTTATCAAACACTTCAATACACTATATAATTATAGATATTCAGTGATTATAGCTTGTTTTATGCAATAATTTTATAGATATTCCTTCTGACTCCCTGGCACACAAAACAACTGTGCGCAACTTTTCCCGAATTTACAAAAAATTATATCTAGAATACTTGTTGAAAGTTTTCGAGAAATGTGTAGCCCAAAAATTAACGAAAAGTTTACAGCCCTGCTATATGCAATTGTCAGTACAATTTGACTTTTAACTAAACTTTTAATAAATGCTCGTATATATTTTTAATTTTTATCATATGAACTGTCCGTCGAAATGCCAGCCAAGTCCCCATCCTTGACGTTATAATAGATATACAAAAACACACATAATTAAATACTTTGTTTAATTGAAATATTGAACTTATTTTAAGGTGTAACAAAAAGAAGTTAGTGTAAGGTTTGTGATGATCTTAAATTAGGAACTCTTCACTGAGAAAAATGGATTATACCCGGTAATTAAAAATATGTTACCGGATATAATCTTGGACTATTAACTATGGGACAGCGATCCAGATTATTAGAACTACAATCTATAGATATTAAGAAATAGATATTACAGGATAAGATCTTGGATTATAAAACTTTATAATCTGAGATAATAAAATCTACAATCCAAGATTTTAAAATCTAATATCCATATTAGAATCCTGGTCCATTAGATAACCTCAAATATATATAATAATTTGTGCAAACGTATTTATAAAGCTGTACAAAATTTTTATAGACGAGTTCGGAAGTAGAACTGGAAACACATTTCAATTTTTTAAAAACACAATAAGCAGGAAAGTGGCTATTATCATAAGACTACAAACACGAAAGTAAAGGAGGCTAAGTTTCTGTACTTGTACAAGTGGCAGTGATTTGTAATGAAAATAAATATAAACTTACCCATTTTCTAAATCTAAATCCTATGTGATTTAGCACTAATAATCATTTTATAACTTAATTATAACTTTTTCAATGGAAACGCATGCATATGACAAGCGCCACGATGCGACGTATCGTCTGAGACTACACAGACGCCTGCATGTTTTAAAATCTGAAATGTTACATTTTAATGCCTGAAGATTATAAGAATCTAACATCTAGAGATTATATTTGTTAACATCTACATATATTAGAAAAATATTATAGATTATACGCGCTAATATATTTTTCTATACGGTGTATTATTCTTTAATTCTATTATCCAGTTCGTATAATCCATTTTTCTCAGTGTTCTAGATAACATAAAAGTAAGACCCCTATTTATAATTATATATTTATAAATACGCAAGTTGAATACTTTGTTTGCATCAAAAATCTCGAAGATTCAATTTTTATTTGTGTAAACAACAATGAACACTTAAACAATCATACTTCTCGCTGGCACATTGACAAATAACAATGAGCGTTCTTTAAAAATGTGAATTTAATTTATATATGAGCAGAATATGTGGCGCTGCCTTCTTCAAACAGTAAATAGATGGATCACGAGAATATTTTTAAATCCATTTCAATTTCTGCGAAATCTTAAGAAAAAATCTAAAATTGTTTTGAAAAAAATGGTGAATGTTGAAATTATTCAATTAACAATAGTTATTTGGATTTTCGCGTTTTAGCTTTATTTTGGATAAAGGCGACGAATCTTATTCTATCCTAATGATTAATGAATTTTTATTAAAAAGATTAAATATTAGTAATCATGCAGGTATTATTATTATTTCACAAAGGACCCCGCACCAAATGTACGGTAAATGGCTTTTTGTGAAAAATTCTAAACCGATTTTTTTTTGTATTTTCGAACCTGCAAGGCAATAATCCGAAAGAAAAAAGTAAGGAAAATGGAAAGTTTTTTAACAAAAAATTGTCCAATTTTCAATTTTTACATGTATTTTAATAGAGAAATGCTTATTTTCGTGAAAAGTTTTTTTTCTCCTGATCTCTTTGTTAGATTAGATTTTGCTTAAATGAGTTTCACATTTTGACTATCAGTCTGACCGAAACAAAAGGTTTATATCTAAGATCTAGCAAGATTAACGGTTTTTTGGGCATACAGCATGTTATGGGCGTGTTTTCATACTTTGAACATCCAAGTATGGAAATCATCATTTCTTAGTAACTAAAGTCACTGGAGATTTTTCATTTAAATGCCAAGGTATAAAATATCGATTTATTTGTTTCAATAATTAAGGGATGATTATACTACCCTGAAAATAAATTATAATGCAAACCCTCCTACATGACACTTTTTATATGTATGTTTTAAAGTGATACTGTAGGGCTGATCTTTGGTGATTTATTCCTTACGAAAAGTTAATTTCTCTGCTATTCTAAGTAAGGGATGATGAAAGAACCTTCTCGAAAAATTCAAAGAAATTCTTGTCGTTCTACACCTTCCCTATTTACTTTAATATGATTCCTATCCTCAGATCAATCAGAAAACTTCTTTTGATTTTAGTCATTAGGAAATGTTGATATTCCGGATTGAATATTCAAGGGATGATAAAACAACCCTTGAAGTAAATGCACATATATAATATCTGTGCTATGCAAGCTTCCTTTACTTATTTTAATGTGATTTCATACCCTAGCATTTAAATAAAAAATCTCCAGTGGCTTTAGTTACTAAGAAATGGTGATTTCCATACTTGGATGTTTAAAGTATGAAAACACCCTCATGACATGCTGTATACTCAAACAACCGTAAATATTTCTAGATCTTAGATATGAAACTTTTGTTTCGGTAAGACTGATAGTCAAAATGTGAAACTTTTAGCAAAATCTAACAAAGGGTTTAGGAGAAAAAAAAGACTTTTCACAAAAATAAGCATTTTTCTATTAAAATACATGTAAAAATTGAAACTTTTCCCATTTTTTGTTAAAAAACTGTCCATTTTTCTTACATTTTTCTTTCGGATTATTGCTTTGTAGGTTCGAAAATACAAACAAAAATTAGATTCAGAATTTTTCACAAAAAGCCATTTACTGTACATTTGGTGCGGGGTCCTTTTTTCTCAAATAATTTTTCTTATAAAACTACTATCATTACATGAACTGCACTTATATCAGTTTATGTGAAGAAGAAGTTAAAAGTGTAATGTATTCGACTAGCTTGAGGTTTCCCTGGGCATCCCTCGTCAAACGCCAAATTCAAAGTCCTCAGATAAATAGCGCATCAATACCCACAGAATAAAAACTGACCTGGACAAGTCTTCTGATTGAAAGCAAGCGGGTTAATGTCACGTTACCCATGACTTACCAAAGTATAGAATGAATAATCGACTTCAGGTTTAGGTAGATTCGGTCATCAAGCCCCAAAGAGAAAAAACGTTAAGTATAAGCAGCCGGGCAACATCGGGTAGGTCTTCCCAGGATATGGCAGTTTCGGTCATCACTCCATAAAGCCAAAAAATGCTAAGTAGGTGCCTCGCAATATCAGGCAAGACTTTCATGAGGTGACATTTTCAGTCTCCACTCCCTAAGTATAAAAAATGCTAAGTAGCTGCCTGGGAACATCGGGCAGGTCTTCCCAGGATGTGGCAGCTTAGGCCGTCACTATCCAAAGCCAAAAAACGCTAAGTAACTGCCTGGCAACATCGGGAAGGTCTTCCCAGAGTGTGGCAGTTTCGGTCATCACTCCTTAAACTAAAAAAACGCTAAGCAGCTGCTTGGCAACATCGGATCTGTCTTTCCATGAGGTGACACTTTCGGTCATCACTCTCCAATGATAAAAAATCGCTAATTTGCTAAATGGCAAAATCAAGCTGACCTTTTCAGAAGGTGGCAGTTTTGAGAATCATTCCATGAAGACAAAAAACACTAAGTAGCTGCCTGGCAACATCAGACAGATTTTTCCACAGGGTGGGAGTTTCGGGCATCATTCATCAATGCCAAAAAACGCTAAGTAGCTGCCTGGTAACAAGGGGAGATTTTTATTTTAAAAACTAAAATATTTATTCGGAAGACTTATGCAAATGTAGAAGGATCCTTTTAAATGTCATAAAAATGAATAAGCTGAAAACTCAACACAGAATAGTATATTATAACACACAAATAATGAAGTCTAATTGCGTAAGTAAATGTTTGATGCGATATTGGCACAAGTAGCGAGAAAAAAACTCGTTAGTAGTCATCGTAAGTTTCATTGACTGGCTTGGAAGCATTAGTGTATGCGTGTTTCAAGAACTCTATTCCTCCGGTCTTCACATTTTCATTTAAAGTCTTTTGTACTTTCTACGATTCTTCCTACTTTTTAAATATGTATCAATAAAATTTTCTAACGATGATACTTCCAATTTATGACATACGCTTGGCCCTATCCTAGAGTGGTTGATTCATTCATTTAAAATTTCAAAAACTAATTTTTTCCGTCTAGCTAAACTTTTCTTTGTAGAAATAAAATTGCTAGTGTAAGAATGTAAGGACTTGGTACTCTTTCCAAGGAACTTCTGGTGTGCAAAATGACTTTGGTTCGGGTTTTGGGTTCGCAATCCGACCCGAAATCTCGAATAAAAATTTTCCAAAATTTTCCTGAAATTTTCGACAATTTTTGACACGTTATCATAGGAGGGTAGGGTTTTCGCACTTTCGGGGTTTCGTGCCGGATTTATAGATACAAACTCGGCTAGACCCACTGGGTTCGGTTTACAAAAATATTCATACCCCTAAAAGTTACTAATCTATTGAAAAGGCCTAAATAGTAAACTAAATGGTCAACTACATGAAGGTTCCTACATGGATGATTTTGCAATTTATATATTTAAGGAGTGCGCAGTAGTTTACTATAATAGCTACGGCGGCACAGTATTTTTGTGGTTGTTTTTAGGATCAGCCATGGGTTTCCATGTCGTTTCTCACATAGGCTCCTGTGTAGTTTACTGTGTAGGCTTTTTAGTAGGGTAAAGAAGTTAGATCACACTTAAATCTGCTTGTGACATTGTACCGAAAAAATGTGTGACTGTAATGTAACATATGTAAAGTACAGGTGTACAAATGTATTTGTCTTATAGGCCAGTTCAATCGGGTTGTTGGGTTATCGGGTTTTTTGGTTATCTGGGCCTTATAACCCAATTCGACTCGATAATTCGAGTAAACACGTCGCGACTGTAGCTTACGCTGTGTAGTATAGTTATACGAAAAATATTCTAATTGCACACTTCTTTCATTTTTTGTATACCAAAATTGAAGTTTGAAAAATGGCTCAAGATATTTTTTTTATTTGTTATTTTTAAAATATAAATATATTGAGGTTTTTGTTACCATTAGAAAGTTTTTCAAAATCACGTTATATAAAAAATTTTACCATTTCAAACAAATATTTGGAAAATTCTTTAACTACAAGCTTTTTAATAATTTTCTATTTTGACTATTCCCGGATAACACAAAAATTTCCTTGAAAATTCCTGGACTAATCTAATGGATGATTTAGAGAATTCAGAAAAATTGTCCAGGAAGGTTCCCAGAAGTAGGTAAGTGTTCGCGTATCAAAGAAGGTTCGGGGAATGTTAGTGAGGAATTTATTTAATTAAATTAATTAAATTAATATAATGAAAAAAATTATCACGAAGATTCCTTGAACCTTCTATATGTGTCGCTATTATATATTATTTTTTTTTTATTTTTCAACAATCAGGGCCACTATTGTGTGTCGAAACGTTTAAAAAAATGTATTTGTTTTAATTTTGGCCGCGGCTACGTGTACCGAAATTTCGGTGCGAATATCTGGATTTTTTCAGTACACGTAGACTCTTCGTGTCAATTTACCTGACCCTAAAGACAACAACGAACATCAATATTCTCAAAGGAAAATAATAATTTGATAATAAAATAAAAATAGGCAGTGTATGTGTACTAAAAAAATCCAGCTATTTGTACCGAAATCTCAGTAAAATAGTCCCGTTTCCAGGTCCCGCTATTCAGACCGAAAAAATCTGTCTATTTATAACGAATTTTCGGTACACGTAGCCACAACCAATAAATATTGAATGCAGTTTTTATAGGACTGTAACGATTTTTTGAATTTTTTTTTAAATTGGCATCTTAACATGACATAAGCGAACGAGTGATTCTACTTTTATAAGGAGAATTTATAACTTGCGGCAATTTAGTGTGTACTGCGGGTGGCATATAACTTAGATGTTAATGGTTCAATCTTCCGTGTTTGCACATTTTCTTCGTTTTTTTAGTGTCATATTTAATATATAAGTTAGAACACTTTAAGAACTGTCTGTACATTCAATAATTATAATTTTTTTGTATTCCGATTTTTTTAATTAACATTTTCCGCGCAGTTTGATCTATACAATTTTGAATCTCGTAGTTCAGGGAAAAAATACAATTTCATTTAGTCTATTTTTGATTAATTTTTTTGATTGTGACTAGTGGTTATAGCTAGCGGCTGACCGTGCGGTCTGGCCTGGGGACAGCCAAAACCACGTCATCCTTTTTGCTAGTCCAGAAGATTTTTCTACACGGGTAAGGAGCCCGTTCCGCAAGGAATGGGCTTTTGTCGGTATGGAGTTACGTATACAGTCATGGTAATAGAATGGTATAATTATATGTGTATAGAAATTTATTACATACACTTATCAGAATATGTAGAACGTAAAAATTATTTAAAAAATTCAATTAAAAATCTAAAACTTGAATAGGGGACCAGTAAATCATATCCGATTTTGATTTTTCTTTTTTGAAAAATTTTTCGTCCAAAAAGATAGACCTCAGGCTTGTGTCTAAGTTCAAATTCGAAAATAATTTTTTTTCATCACTCTAGTGCACACGGGGGTTAGCGCTACATTTCGAAGTTTGATGTTATTGTCTTAAATTAATTGTTTTAACCTAACTCATGTCCCTGTAGAGTGTAGAAGATTATAATCCAGTTCGGTTTGGAACTGAGTAAGACGTAAAAGTGAAGTGCATAAGGGCGTAAGTGTCTTGACCGGGCTGTTTCTTTTTGGATGTTGCTTTCACGGTTGATAGAGCACAAAAAGATCTGAAAAACACTACTTTTCTTTTTTTATTAAATCAAGTGTGCAAGTTATACAGCTGTTAGTATCCCGCATTATACAATTTTCCAAGAGAGGGCCTCCATCACGTCCACAAGGGTTTTCTCGGAGATAGTTGCTTTTCCCTGGCGTTCCTTTCACGATTAAGTAGAGCTAGGTAATATTTAGGTTTTTGTTTGTTTTTAAATTTAAAAATAACAAAGTTATCCAGCTTTTTCTATGCCAGGTCCTGAGTCTTTTTTGCGCAATCTCCTAGAGATGCAATCGACATCAATTTCAAAAATCATCGCGACGGACGACAGCGAGAAGTTGTCCCGTATTTTGTGATTTTGGTCGAGAATCTCGGAAAACGTGCAAGATCGGGTAAGATTCTGGATAAGTTTAGATTTTGACATCTCGCGTAAATATAAAAAATAATGCCTCAGAATCTGGAAAATATGGAAGTGGAATCACATGAAGGCAAAAAATGACCATTGGATGCTTCATGGTCATGAAAATAATAATTTAATATTAACTGAAGTGAAATAATTTTACAATAATTACCCACTTTATTTAAATCACCCTCAGATTAAAAAATTGTAAACAAAATTAATATTCCGAGGACAGAAAATATAAAAATGTATTTTAAAAACATAACGATTTTTTGGAAAAATAATGATTAAGGTAAACGTCCTAGTAATCGCGACGCCTATTTTCTTGCCTTTCATTTGATTTAATTGCATTTAAATTTTATTCGCTACTATATAATGCTAAAAATAAATAGTTTTTATTACTAAATGTTACTTTGAATATATTTTTTTACAATATATTCAAATTATAACTAAGTTTCCCGGTTATTGGGATCGTTACGATTACTGGGAAATTTACCATATATTTTAAATTGCTTTATTATGCTATAAATAATTTTGTTACTAAACTGGATTTCATTTCTGCCTAAAAAAGTTTTATATTTGTTTTCTTGTTTTAGTTGTCATGAGAAATTGGACTAGTTCCTTTATATTTTCTACTCTTTTGAGTTTTAAATTTCTTTACAATTTTCTAACAATTTGCTAATTTTTTATCAATATGAGAATAAATATAAATAGTATAATAAAATATAAGAAATTCATGAAGAATAGTTCCGGTGGAGTGAATGACGCCTGAAACAAAAAGACCTTGGATACTAATGGGCCCGAGCGGGGAGCTCTACATGATGACTGTGAGGCTCTTCACTTGGTAGATCGCTGGAGAGATTGATCCGCGACCTGGGTTGGAGCAGTTTTGCGGAACGAACGTATTATTTAAATGAATAATAAAAGAGTTCTAAATCACTCTAAAAATATATAACCCCTTCCCAAAATTACTCCCTTCCTCACCGAGTGAGTCACGCTTACCTTGAAAGGGAATTCGCTGAATGGTATGATAATAATAATTTATTGGCTGGTAAACTGATGAAATAGTCATATTTCAGCATTAGTGAACAATATACTCGTGGTAAGGTTAAACAGATAAAGTGTGTAAATGATTATAATTTTTATTTAATTTTCATGCAATAACTTCTATGTAGACACTTTATGTTAGTGGAGGGGACGCAGGTTAATAAAAATGAGTTCGCACTCCAAATTACTTTTGTCTTCAGTGTAGCACTTGAAAAGAGTAGAACTTCATCATCATGTCGAAAAAAATATATTTGAGCCTTTTAATTCTTATGGGCATTTTGTTACATGGAATTATCGGGACTTTCTTGGAAGATAATCAGAGTAAGTGAAATTACATTCTCAATAAAAAGTAGAGTGGATCGAAGAAAAGTAATTTTTTATTAAACAAAATTGTAATAGTGCTGAAACGGCGCCTTTGTAGACATAATCAAAAAATTCATAACGAAATAAATGATTACAGAAGGGTCTAGCAAGATAATAATCTGTTAGCATACATTCCTTGATCTCTTACTTTCATATTTTCGTACTCTCTCGGGTTAGATATAATTGAAAAAAATGATTTGGCATGTTTGGAAAGTTTTTTTTTTCTTGAAAATCTGATTATGAGAAATGGTCTGCGTTTTGGTAATCACCCATATATTATAAATAAGAAAAAGGTTATAGAAATGGAAAATGTTATTGGTTATATTTACTCCAAAATCGTAACGTATTTACAAGTTATTGCTTTAAGAAGGAAAAAACAGTATTATTTGCACAATTAATCTGTTTTATCTTACACAACAGTACGCGCCACGCACCTGACACATGTTGAGTCGTTCTCTACACGTTCATCATTTTACTTCGAAAATCATTGTCAAGAAAAGTTCAATTAATGATTAGTCACTAAAATCACTAACTTCACCTAAAAATAATTTAATATTTTCACTAATTAACATAACCGTAGGTCTAAATTTTTATAAATCTATTTCCTGAATATTAGACTTTCATAGGGGTCCAGCGATTTTGATCAAACGTGGTGAAACTTTTAATGTTGGGCAAAGCAAGTTTATAGTTAAAATGGTTTTACAACATTTCCGAAATTTTTGTTTTCCTACCGTCGATATCACTTAGATTCAATGCGCAGGGGTGTGTGGAAAAAATAGTTGACTAGTATTGTTAATGTTGTTTTCCCTTAATTTTTCCTAAATTATATTACATAGTTTAGTTGTTTGTTTACAAATTTTCTATTTCACTCTCATTTTGCTCAAAATCTTGCAGGCAACGACCTCTTTTTGCAATGAGATGAGACTCACCTAGCCTTGTGTAATCGACAAGAATCGAGACAAATGGTTAATAAATCTTTTTGCAACAAAGAATTTGTTCTTGGAACTATTTATCGTATCTAGGATTGTTTAGTGTGATAGTTAGATTTTTAATATTCCTGGGATATTTTTTCTACGTAAAACCGTAAATATTGACAGTAGAATACTGGCTAACGAACCCGTCTTGTCTTTTTGGACCAAAAATAAGTTTACCAAAGAAAATTATGATGTGGAAATTCCTTCGAAAATCATCGCACAGGCAAGCAGGCTTTTCTCCCCTCCCCCATTTTTCTATATTTCTACCGGGTCAACTTAACGTGCTACAGATTTTGAAAAGTACTTTAATGTGAAATTGTCAGACCTTCAATCAAGGCTTCTTAGCAAAGTAGAAGGTAAACCAAGAATGTAAGAAGTGGAATTTCTACATAAAATAAAACTATAATGCTAAGATATATTGAAGTATAATTTTGAAATTTAAAAAACAGCCTTATTTCTTAAAACGTTAATTAAAGAAAATGTTTGGTTTTCCTTCAATTGCTCAATTTTGTAAACAACTAAAATTGTTTTTTATTTTAAACTGTATGTGTTCGTCCATAAGAAAAGGGCCCCTCGTGGGGGCTTCTAGTTGAGAAGATATATGCGTGTTTTTCTAAGTCAAGGCCAAAAGTATAATTTTCGGATTTGAGTAACTGATGATATTAGGACCCACCCTGAGTCTATTTGCACTATACTCATGTTGCATAAGCAACGGAAGTGGGTACATTTGATATTCAAAGCAAAAAATATAACACCTGCACTTATAGCACTTATCTACTTCAGATGCGCTTTTCTCGAGAAACAATTTTTCAAAGTCTCAACTTCAAAAATAGCCCGCTGCCTCGTTTTCAAATCTAGAAGGTTTTTCTTGGACCTATGTGTAGCATGAAAAGGCCAACTTTTAAAGGGAGCTGGACAAAAAAGATCCAAGATGCGGATTAACTTCTCTAGCCTTATTATTGTTAATTTTTCAACATTTTTTCCATGTTATTAAAAAAATAAACTTTCGTCCCATGCAATGAGTATTATATTGCTTAGCCCTCGACGTAGAGTCCTCGGTACGGCCATGTTGCCAGCAGACTTCAGAACTTGATATACTTCATTGCTTTCCTCCTCTCGCAAACCTCTCAATCTGTCTCTCTCACTCTTTCTCTCCAAAGCAGCACCCCAAATCTAAATATGTGACCCTCTAAAGAAAGGGACCACATGACTAGAATGGGATCATTCAAGTAATACGTCACAGCCCTAGGAGGAAAGGGTGGTTGGTTAGCTGTAGCTTGACGCCAATGGTAAAGTTTTGTATGTAGCTTCAACATAGGCGTCACACTAGAGCTGGTACGGCATTTGCTGTAATACTAAATACACTGGAAACTCCACTTAAATGGCCTTCACTTAAATCAAAAACCACATTTGTTCGCTACGAACGTCAAAATTCAGGGCCATCTGAACTATTTCTGTTGCATTTGGACGCATGCTTACGCGCTGAGAGTACTACCCGCTTTGTCGCTACGCTGCTGTTTGTCATTCATGACTGACCAACGCTTCTCTTTCGGTCGCGCGGTCCCCGCATCACCAAAATGTGGAGGACTGGAATTTCTAGGACCGACTTTAATGGGATTTCCAGTGTTTTTGAACGGCCCTATACTCCCATGTGCGAATTTTTCATCGGCTCACATTCAGGTCGGTTTTGCGAAAGGTCGGCAGCTCTACTGAAATATTAACAATGGAACGACTGTGGATGCCGACTATCGGTTCAGCATTCATTACCAAGATTGGGCCAATTATAGCCGATTCTGGCCAGAGTTGACCCAATAGTCAGCGCTACTCGTCTGAGAAAGATTTACCCTAATTCAACCGACAGCTAATGGTCGGTCAGTCTCTAACTGTCGGCTCAACTTTAGCTGCGGATCGTTGGCTGCCAAAGTCCGTCTAACCTTGGTAACGTACATATGTTGGGACAATAGTCAGCTACGGTCGGCCCATAGTTATCATTTTGGCGGGTGAGACAGTCTTTTGCGAAAGACTGTAACCCAAAGAAAACTTTGGGTTAACGCTCTGGGTGAGGACGAAGATGAAGTTCCTTTCGTGGACGCTTACATTTTGTGAAAAACATTCTCGAACTGAAAAAAGTCCGACTCGACCTACCTGGTTCGGATAGTTTAGACCTTTGCACGCCCCTGTCTTGTACAAAGGGAAAGTTTCCACACTATTATAATTTTGCATAGGAAAAAAATACTTTTTTTCGCTCTATCCTAATAAATATATCTGAGAGGAAACCTCAAGTAATAAATATTTAAAGACACTACTGAATGATTAATATATCATATACTTGCAGAGAACTCATCAAGTCTTCACTTTCGCAAGAAACGAATGGTGGAACCCACGTCCTTCGGACAACAACACGATAGTAATCTAGGGTTCATCTACATTGTGAAAATTCTATTAAATATGAAAAAATTGTGTGCTGGTGTTATCGTCTCGACTCAGTATATCTTAGCTCCTACAGTATGTTTCATTCAATTGCCAAATATGGTAGAACCGCACACGTACACAGTGATATCTGGTGCACCGCATATATATCCGATAAAATTTCACGATGCATCTGATCCATATACAAGACTGATCAACCACCAACTTATCTTGGTTCGGATTGAACCATATATCTCTTTAGTACATCCATCACTGAATCGACAAGTAATACTTACTGATGAAAAAGATCTACCGCCACACGCAATTCCTTCTGTACTTGCTTGGGATTCACATGGTGATCTACGAAAAATTACGCAAGTACTAATAGTTGCCAGGCCGGAATGTATGCGCTTTTACATTAACTATAAACGTCCGATTTTAAAGAGCCAGATCTGCACTGCTCAAATGCATGGAATAAATCACCTAAATCATGAGGATCACGGTTCCGCCTTAGTCATAGGTGATACACTGTATGGTGTTCTTGTTTATCCTGGAAGCCTTACCCATCCAAATGCTCCTGATATTTTTGCACGCGTTAATGGCGAATATTATACGTGGATCATGCAACACGCTGGTAGGCAGCATAATATACAGCATATGATCGATCAGGTACAGTCACTCAACCAGAGGCTGCCTCAACAACATATGCCCAATCAAGGGCAACCACTCAACCGCGGGCTGCCTCAACAGCATATGCCCAATCAGGGGCAGTTACTCAACCGCGGGCTGCCTCAACAGTATATGTCCAATCAGGGGCAGTTGCACAACCACGGGCGGCCACCCAATCGCTCCGAGTGATGACAACCGAAGAGAGCACATCACATATGGCAACACCCTGGGTGAACGAATTTTGGTGCCGCGGGCAGCAATACAATTTTTGCTCATCTAAAATCTGATCCACACACATCACACTAGGCTACTTCTTCAGGTGGCCAGGATAGTAAAGATTCGTATCAATATGGTACTGGATTTTTTTAGAACAATAGCCTATGTCAAACTGCACACTAACTATATAATATTATATATACTATATATTATATAATAATAATAATAACAATAATTTTGGTAGGGTAAAGAACCAAACCGTCTAAGTGCCTAATATATCAAATTGTAGGCATATACTAATCTCACCAGATCACTTTTGCTTGCATTACAAAAATGCGCCCGCTACTGATGACATGTATCGAGACAAGCTCGTATATAATATTTAGTTTACATCAAACTCTAACAAAAACCTTCAACATATTAGGCTGTAATCATCTATTGAGAGAAATATGTATGTTTTTTCAAAATGTTTCATTGAATGGTTAAAGTTATATATTTTAGGAGAAAATTCAATATTAATTTTCAACTAATTATCAAATTTTACTTAAGGGAAAGGTGCCGACAGGGAGTCAGTAAAGTCTAAACTCATGTACATTAGTGTAGTCCAAAAATGCATTGGAAATTATTTTGTCGAATTTTCATGCATATGCCCCCAAATTTGTTTGAATCCAAAAAAAAATTAAATGCGTTTCAAAAAAAGATATTTAGAGGTTCCGTAAAATCCATAAGTCTAACACGTATTTCCCATATGAAAAAAGACGTGTTCGTAAATTTCACTAAGAATCGTCAATATTTGGTAAATAAACTTGAAATTCAGAATTTCTCTTCAAAATTAGCTATAGAATTCAATTAAATAATTAGTTTTAAAATATCACCCCCATATGTTTATTCTATAGGGTCACAAAAAACCCCATAAGTGAAAAATTGTGATTTGCGAGTTTTCGGCGCTAATTATGATTTTTTGTGATTTTTTTAATACAAATGGTTTCTAATGCACGAAATACTACTTTGTACTGATGATTAAATATTCATATACATTTTAAAAATAATTTATTATTATTTATATCAATTTTCTCCTAGAATATAGTTATAAAGTCGAGGTTTTTTCGGAATTTTTCAACTTATTTTCAACTTTTCAGTTGTGGTTCAGGTTGTGTTTTTTCTGAAATTGTCAACTTTTTGTCCATTTTCTACTTAGGGTGACGTAATGATTAATGCAATTTAGCAAACCTAATTGTTTAAATAAATTATTATTATTGATAACTATCTTCTCATAGACAATCTTGGATGAATAAACAAATTATATTTCAACATTTCAGAGAATAATTTTTTTTAATCTCTTTTTGAATATATTTTTCTGAAATGAAACAAATATTTGAAATATTCTTCAAATTGTCTATATGGATCAGAAAAACCTGCTAAGTTTTAGAATCACTCTAAGAGAAAATAGTCCTAAACTCTAATAAATGGCTAAAACAATTACGTTTGTTAACTTCCATGAAATATTATCTCAGTAAATAAAAAGTTGACTGAAACGTTGAAAACAAGTTGAAAATTTTGGAAAAACCCGCGACTTTCTAGCCCTATCCTAAGAGAAAATTTTTATAACCAATAATGAATTTTTTAAACAATTTATTACAACATTCACCTATCAATATAGAGTAATACTTTATTTATTAGAAATATTTTGTATTAAAAAGCCCACAAAAAAATCATAATTAGTTCAGCTTCATGAGGCTTGCGGAACTTCTAAATATAACTTTTTTCAAAAGAAAAACGCATTTATTTTTTCCTGGTTTCGAACAAATTTGGGGGCGATCTGCATGGAAATTGCATAAGAAAATTGGATCACCCTAATATACGCCCGCTTGACGTGTGGAGATAAAGTCTAATCCTAAGATAGTTAAAACTGAAAGGAAACAAGTTTTTGATACCTGCACCTACCTACAAGGTATACACATAATCATTCCTTGACTCTTATTCAGAACTCAGGAGTAAACATTCTTTTTGACACAAATTGAATAAGTCTAATGCTATCAGATTTTAGGCACAGAAGCGAGAAATTGTCTAACTGACTTTTTTGTTAGTTAATATAAACGGTTTAAAAAATGTTCGCTCGAATCAAACCAAAATTTTTTTGAGTGAATAGTCATAGATATTCAGTGATTATAACGTATTTTAAGCAATATTTTTTTTAGATATTTCTCTTTACTCCCTGTGCACACTGAAAAAATATGGGCATTGTTCCCCTAATACCAAAAATTAAATTTTCATAAATTATTTTCTAAATGCTATGCTTGCTAGAAATTGTTAATGAGAAAAAAATATTTTACTGTTTATTCTAGATAATATTTTCATTCAGTTGAAAAAAAAGATTAATATCTTACGCAAAAACCAAAATATTTCAATAGAATATGCAATTTATAATGCAATTTTTCGTAATAAATGAAGGTTTTGGAAAATATGAATAAAAAAAAATAGAAGATAATAGAATGTTATAAAGATTTATTTACTTTAAAAAAGGTTCAGTTTGTCGTAACTACTTTGTATAAAAGCTACGTTGAATTATGTTTAAGTTACAAATATATTTTTGCCCACGCCATTGCTATCAATAAGTTCACACTTAAAAAATTATTTTTTAGCTCGATTTTAGAATAGCTTTGCGTTTCGTCAACCTGATTCTTATTGCTTGAGCTTCATCATTTTATTCTTTAATAGGAGTTTCATTATAGTAGGTCTTTGTTTGGTATCATAATTCTTATTCCTCTTTTTAGTATGTTTCAACAAAACTTGTTCAGGTAGAGGTTTTGAAAATGTTGATGCTTATAACAATAACCTTTTTTAAGGTACAAGCATGTCTTCCATTTTTTCCAAGAGAGATATTTCTCATAATTGGTTAATCTGAAATAACATTAACTTTAATTGAAAATATGATTATGACAAATATTGATTATCATGTTCTACGTAAAAAATCCCCCACTCGCCTGTTTTCGGCGTGGCGTCTTTATTGATTGCAAAGCCAAATCCTCATCAATGTCTTGCAGCGTATTTGAGACTACAAATTCTCTACTCAGAAGCCGATATTTATTGAAGGAAGCTTCTTTCTCGCCATAGAGTGCCGAAAATCGAGCCGGATAAGGGATAGGTAACTGAGAATCGCCAAAAGGAGGCCGCACTCATACCGCCTTATCTACTGCTGCGATCTACTGCGAAGCCTTCCATGCTGCTGCTAATGCATCGTTTGATCAGGTTTTTTTTGTTAACAATATCGTTTTATGTTTATTTCTTTTGTCTTCACAGCTAATTGCGTTAAATGAAAACATGATTTTATAACTATAATTTCATATATTTCAAATGTTCAATTTATTCAGAAGTTCAAATTAAAATATTTATTGAAGTTTATAGTTGATTGAATTTAAATAAAACTATATCACTTTTCATTATAACACGCAAAACAAGAGTGGTCTACCACTCGGAATTGTTAAACCTTTTTTCGTTTATCATGATGGAACAATGATGCAAAAATAAATAATTTTCCTTTCTCCCTTCAATAATAACAGTCGGCGAATGAAAATTGGTGAATGGTTCTCAATGAAATTTCATTCTTCACACTTGGAATGGAAAATATTTAAAACTATTTAAGATACCGAACATTCCTCTAATATCTATATATATAATTAAAACAATAAGGTTAAACAACCACCGCAGGGTCTCACTGGGAGCTACAGCCATCTAACGAAAAAAATGGCAGCGGCTCCCAGTAGGACCGCGGTAAATCCCATTCATGGCCACGTCTCACAACCGTGAGATGAGTGGTCACAGGATACGATGAAATCACAACGACAGGCCGGCGAAACCCTCATGTGTTTTGAACACACGAAGCGACCCAAGGATGACAGCTTTCTGCATCCATTTCGCAAGTGCCTTGGCATATTTTTGGCACGCGGGAATGGCTTTAAGGTTACGAACCAGTGATAGTTTCGCACCTCCGACAGCACCTATCACAAGGCCAATTACTTGTACCGAATATTTTGGGTACAGTCTTCGCAGCTCCCTTTTAAGGTCTTGATACCTCTCCTCCTTTTCTTTCTCCTTGGAAGTGATGTTATATTCGGACGGGGCCGAGAATTCGATCACGAATATAGTTCGTTTCTCGAAATCTTGAAGAACAATGTCAGGCCTCGAGTGTGCAACGGAGACTGCAGTCCGAAAATCATAGTTCCAGAAAATTTGGCACTTCTCATTTCGGACAATTGACTCTATTTCTCTTGGAGCGTTCGGCAGGGCAGGGTCGCGGCCAACACCGTAAGAGCGACAAAAATGGTAATAAAGGACTCTTAGGGCTGCATTATGTCTGTAGATGTACGTTGTTCCTGCGTGGGTGGGACACCCCGATAGAATGTGTTCCAGGTACTCAGCGTGTGCATGACATGCTCTGCACCTATCGCTCGGAACTTCTTGA
>CAKNWT010259296.1:777-15271 GCA_932066315.1 Andricus coriarius
AATGAAATTTTGAAGCCAAAGAGACGAATGTTTAGGAAGACAGTTATATTATAACCAAAAAAGATGACTTCATCAAAGTAGCTGAATTTTCAACCTAAAAAGATAGCTGAAGACAGTTGAATTTTTTAACCCCGAAGACGAATTTTTATAAAAATACATGAATTAATACCAAAAAGTTGAATTTTCAACTTATAACGTATAAGTTTCCAATCAAAAATAGAAACAGGTTAATTTTGCGATAGAAAAATTTATTTGTAGCATAAAAAAGTTAGATCTCAACCTGAATCTTCTCTGAGAGAAGATTCACATTCTACCCAAAAAGATGAACTTTTAACAAAAAAAGTTCATTTTTAACCATGCCTTTTCTACCATACATAACAGATAAATTTTCAACTAATTGAATTAAACGAAAAAAAATATTTTTTAACAAAACAGTTAATCTTCTACTAAATAGTTAATATTTCTCCCAATAATTGAATTTGTATGAAAACAATTGCATTGGTAACCAAATATTAAAACAAAACAGTTGCATTTTTAACCAAAAAATATGATTTTTCAATCAAGAATATTTATTTTCTGGAACTGGAATAATTAAATATTTATCTTAGCAAATAAATATTCAACAACAAAATTAATTCTTAACAAAGTAGTTCAACTTTCAACCAAGTAGCTGAATTTTTGCTAAAAAAAATGACTTATTGATAAAATAGTTGCATTTTCAACCACAATAAATTAATTTTCAATGAAATGGTCGTATGTTCAATGAAACCAGATCAATTCCAAACGGAAAATATAAAATTAGAATTTTTTACCAAAATGTATTGATTTTCTTCATAGTTTTTGTTAATTCAGTTCACATTTACACAAAAAAGAAGACAAACGGGAAAAAGTGCAGTTTCTCGAAAACTTGGAAAAAAATAATGTTCAAAAAATTGATAAGAGGGGAATAGGCGAATAAGTGAAAAGCATTCAATAAAAAAGTGTTTTTTGAATTTATTAAGTTATTATTGATTATTGATTGATTATTGATTGATCGACTTTTTAGTAAATAGTCACACCTGCACGCTACCGCACTGCTATTTAACCGATTGGTACCGAAATTTTAAGAAAAGTCTGTGGGATGTAATCTTGTATCGACTTTCCAGGATATTTTGATTAGCTGTTTATTTTTTGTTATATAGAACTTTTTACAAGGAAAAATATATTTTTTGTTACTAGTCACGCCTACACTCTAAAATCTATACTATTTAGCCGAACGGTACCCAACAGATAGTGTAATAAGGTTGAATTGACTATATCTTTTTTTTAAATGACTACTATTTTAAAGCTACAAAAAAAATGTTCTGACACACTTAAAACTTTGATGAATATGTTAGGATAATAATGTATATAAAAACTATTAAAGAATAAAAATGGTTAAATACCATGCTTTAATGTGACAATGCTCAAAATAATAGTGGCGGGTCATTACGACACAGGGTGTAGTACAAAAGTTAAAATGAAGGCAGCATTTTTAGGAATCAAGCATAAAAATTTGCCAAAAAATATATTTTTTTGGTAAGATAAAACTTTTAATTTTTTTAAATGTCGTCTACATAATTATTACCAAAAATCATGACAAAATTTGACAGAACAATAATGTTGTATAGTTTCAAATGAATTTTACTTTGCACACAAGAATGTTTTAGACTTCAAACATTATTTAAAAATATGAGAATTTAGTTCTAAATCGCTTACAATTTTTAAATAATGCTTGAATCCCTTTATTTTGTGATAAAGATAACTCGAATTTTTGTACACTTTAGGATTCAACAATTCAAGCTGAAAGCTTTTGAAAAAGTAAACTTCTTTGCGAACATGCATGTACTATTCGTCCTGCATATTAATTAATTAGAATAATATATGATAAAAAACTTACTTATAAGAGAAATGAACCCAAACAATGCAAAGAATATAATTTCCATTATAATATTCATTATATCTGATTAGACTCAATGACAGAGAACTAAAAATTGATTTTCGAAGACTAAAGAGTGAACAGTGAATTCGCAAGTGACTGCTATATACAAGGCCGTAACCAGAAAAAATTTCCGGTTTGGGAGTGGGGTAAAATTTAGGGAGGAGGAGCGGAGATTTGCAGCGTCACACTCGCTCACAATCAGAAAAGTATATGTATATTACGTATATGTTTGCAGTATTTCAGGGGAGGTCAAGCTTTTTAGAAGCAAGAATGAAATTCTTGGAAACATGATTGGTGAAGCTGGGAAAGGGGAAGGGGGATTTGTCGTCCCGTCCGGGCTATTCTTCGGAAAATCTAGACCAATAGAAAACTCGTACGTGCTCTCCTTTAGAGGTTCCATCTGTTAACAATCCTTTATTTATTTTTCATAATGCATTCGTAAATAAAAAACAAGCAGAAAGATTTATATTCTCAGATCTCGAATTTTCCATATTTGCTACATTCATTATCTAAAGACATAGAACCTTCAGGATTAATAAGAATCACAGTATGTGTTACAGGTTGCATAATGGAGGCAGTAAAAATTAAAATTAAAATCACAAAGTGCAATCTCAACCGAACAAAGTATTTTTTTTAATACTGAGAAAGGGTGATACGTTGATGGATTTATTATTTAAGTTTAAAAATGCAATTATTTAAATTTGCACTACAGTAGAAGTCTGATAAGTTTCTCATTTCGAGGCTGTAGGGGCGGAAAATTCCAGGAATTGCGGACTTATCGGACGCCCCGTCTAGTAGCACGATATTAGGTGCGCGCATGCGTAAGAATGATGTGCAAGTCATAAGCAAAATAGCACAAACAGTGGGAAAACCCCAATTAGTGTGTGTGCCGTGCGTGGGATGACGTTTTAAGGGGAGTGTACACTTAACGGACGGCAACTTATCGGACTTGTACTGTATCTTAGTAAAGTTACTTTCGTTGAATAGAAATTTTAATTGCAGATGAAATTCCTACATTCGTTCAATTCCTATAAACAAATTAATGAATATAACTTATATCTGCTACATTTGCGGAATTAAAATGCATTACTTACAATTAATAAATACAACATATATCTGCTGCATTTTCGGTTTTTAAATGCATTACTTACATAGATTTTCTAATTAAAATGTTTAAGAATAATTTTGAATTGCGAAAGAACATCCATAAATAATAATAGTTGATATTTTAAACAAGTTTTATGAACGAGTTGCACTTGAATTTTGTAAAGGATTGCATTTTTTATTCTAAATTGATGAGACACGAAAACCGCTGATTTTCAACATCTTACATCTTAGAAGATTTTCTGATTAACGCATCAGCACTGAAAATCACTTTCTTATATGAGCAGAAAATTCTTGCTTAACCAAATGTTTTCACAAAATATTTGGGGTGTTAATTTGAACCATTCACGGGCGCAACGAGTTTCATTGGAAATTCTACACCTATTTTTGCTGACGAAAAATCGTCATTTTCATGATTTATCAAATAGTGGTCGAGAATATGTACATATGGCAATACTGTATTTACTGTTCTGTTTTATTGAAGCAGATTTTCATACATGTTGCATTACCACAAGATATCAATACTTTTTGATAAAAATTATAATTTTTATTGGAAGAAAGTAATGTCATGCCTTAGATTGGTATTAGTTTTTCAGGATTTTTTGTTTTTTCAAATATTGATTGAAATAATATTTTCAATCGTCAAATTTGTAGTTCATAGTAATTTATTTATCGAGATAGCCGCCGTGAAATAATGCAAATATAACTATTAATAATTAGTTCAAGATGGTTGAACTTTCTGAGAATTAATAAAAAACAAATTTGAATTGAGTAATGCAATCCTAATTTTTAAGACCGGATTGAGACAGAAAATCGTCCCGCGAAAAATGGTTAAAGCATGTAATTGAGACTGAAAAAGCGGATTATTTCGCTAAATCACACAACCGAAATTGCTTAAAATAGGCCCACTGGGAATTTCCCGGAAACCCCACCTTACCAATTCAGGCCAGCCAATTAAAAAATCTTTGTGATTTCGCTAAGTATCTACACAAAAGCTACACAAAAAAGTGTCAAAATGGCAACTTTACAGTAGATAAAGGGCGATCGTTTAACAGGAATTAAGTGTTTAAATAATGAAATGCTCCTGTTTATTTTATTGAAGAAAAATAAAAACAATATTGATTATTAATTAAGTGATTTCGGTTCTCATCAATCAGTGAAATTTTTTGCCAAATTTTTTCGAAATAAAATATGGGCATTTTTGTTTCATCGAATTTCGTTGTCTTCCTGACATTCTGTGAGTACACGGATAAAAATGGATAGTCAAACTTGAAGTGTCAAAATTTAGATGGTCAGTTTGATAATCTAAATAGTTTCAAGTACCACCCACAATTTTTTCTTCATAGTCAGACAGACCATAATTTTATATTCTGCTTGAATAATCATATGTGATTCAGACTCACTATTAGTATAGTCAAATCGACACTCCAGAATGTCAAACAGAAGTGACTGTGTCACGACCTCTACCGAACGCCGAGCGAGCACACCTGACACCCGAAACGCATTTTTGGAGCGACTGACGTTCGGTGTCACGTTAGCCGTGTTTTACCACACTTTTAATTAGTTTAAACCGTCTTTTGATACTTCAAACATGTGTCGAGAGTGAACATAATGTGGAGAACATGTTGAAGAGTGGCTTGAGTGATTTTCGTTCTGATTTTGAACGCCAAATTGGATATTTCCGAGGGATTAAGGACAAAGGCGTCACTCATTAATTAGTGCGTATTCTCAACATTTTCGACCGAAAATGTGCTCAGCATTTCGTAATTCGTTAAGAAAGAAACAAGACTTGTGAGATTAGTAATAAGCATTTATATTGTTTTTTAAATTGTCCAGTATTAATGTTTTAATTCAATGCAGTGACGCCGTTTCCTTAGCCTCTCGTGTTCAAAGTATTATGGTGTCAACGTTTTTATACATATACAATCATGTCTCAAGTCATCCTACTCTTCAAAAATAATAAAGACGCTTTCAGAATTGATCGATTTTATATCAATTTTCATGTTTTTCAGGCTTCATTTATTAAATTAATTTCCGTCTCTTTCCGTAGAAGAAGGACAAAAGATAATAAAGTTGACCAACTGATATGATTAAGTTAACACTACAGAATAATCAAACTAAAATTTCTGAGACAATCAGTTTTAAACTCCAGGATCGTAAACTTTACACTCTGGGATAGTGAAGCTAGACATAAAATTTTGACACACCATGGATCGTACGCTCGACCATCTGGGGGGCTGTCCCATAGTTGAAACTGATAAGGGTAGTCAGTCTAACACTCTAGATTTTCAGACTGACTAACCATTTTTCTCCGTGTATACAAGCATTAAAGGGAATATTTTTAATGTGAAGAAAGTATGGTGAAATTAATTCTGTGTCTAAATAATTCTTATGTATTCATTTTGAATCAGGAACATGTAAAAACTTTGTGTTTGTGGAAATGGCGAATTATGATTCAGCATCAGGTGACTAAGTCTATATTGACAAATCTGGCAATGTTACCTTCTTATTGTTTTCATGAAGCTGAAAATGCTACACAATCACCTTTAATTCAACTCTTCGATTTTTCATGTTTCACATTTCTACAAACATCTTTTAATTAATATTATATGTAAAGGCCTAAATAAATTTATATATTTTGACGAAGCAATTCGTGGCTTTCCACTATCGAATTTATAGATATTTATTATAAATCATTAGTGAATCACTTTTCTCTAATTGAATTAGTAGAATTTCACTAACAACTAGTGAAATTGCACTAATTCAGATTTAGAGAGTGCATAAGAAGTACATTTTATTTTACTGAGCAATAATAAATAAATTATTTCCTTAACTTTAAAATAAATTTTATCTGGATGTATGAAAGAATAATAATAATTTACCGTCCTCGAAAAAGTCTTGACACCATTTTCTGGATTTTGACAGTTAAAATATGTGTGCGATGGAAAACTTGATAAAGACAATTTCGTTTTACCTTTTTTCTATGCAGGAAGCAGTCCTTTTTCAATGTTTTCTCATCTTTACTGTCTAGATTTTTGAGCTTTTGACGGGCACATTCTTTTACAGTTTTATCAGAATCTACATATTGAAGCCTATCACAAAAAGCTCTATTCATAAACTTGCCATGTGTGAAATTTTGCATTTCACTAGGATTGAATGTATTGAGTTTGACCTTACAATATTTAAATTCTTAAATAAATAAAAATATGACCGTCTAGCTTTCATTATGAACTTTGTTGCTATAATTGTCCTTGCCACTTCTATAATCTCATTAATGTTGTAGGAAAATAATCTTCAGCACTAATAATAATGGTGTGGTCATCTGTATGGCATTTTTAATTCTGCTCGCAATAAATATGCTTCTTATTGATAGCTAAAGTCATTTTTAAATGATTTTTTAAAATAAATGTTCAAACCGATTCTCATATTTAAATTCCTTGATCAATTTTTCTTAATTGTATTTATATTCAACTTTTTAACAATGAACTGTTTCAGGTCTACCAGGATTTGCAAATCTTTGGTTTTTGTCTAAGTATTTTATATATTGTGACTGTTGAAATTTTGTAATTATAGAAATTTTTAGCACTCGAAAGACGAGAATTTAATAGAATTGAGTAACAGGATGATTTACTTTCTTAGCTCATGAATTAAAGGATCCAGCATTCATTGTACAGAAAATGGTATAGAGGATGTTTGGGGGTTGTTTTAAAATCCCTTAAAGATTCAAGCAAGGAAACCGACATTTCCTAACATACAAATTATACAATTTCTTACGTTAGGGTTCGTCAAGTATTACGGAACGCAATTTCCCGCGAAACGTGCCCCCCCCCCCCCCCTATGTGAATCAATTTTCAGATTCCTGATATCTTTTCCCCTCCATAAAGTACATACGTAATATTCAAACGGCCCCGAAAGTGTGAAATTCCATTATTTGGTTTTAGGAAACGGCGGTCTCCTTGCTTGAATCTTTAAGGGATGTTAGGAGAACCCATAAAGATCCTGTATACAAAAAATTGTGAATCTGTGAAGGTAATGGGTGCGAAACTTTTGATTCAAGAGATCTGTCCTACAAAATATGAGGTATCAAGCAAAATCTAAAAAACATTTTTTTAGAAGGTAAACATTTCAATAAGAGACATTTTCTTTTAAATTATTTAATTGCAGATACGAAATTACAAAAAATATAATTAAACGGCAAAGTGAAAACTGTTGTGTATTGTACAGCTGTGGCAGCCGTTAGGACGTTGGGCCGCAGAACTGGACCTACAAATGCAATCTTTTCCCCAAAAAGGGAACGAAATGCATCATAGAAAATCAGGTTGGTTATGGATGTCTGGAAAGTAAAGTGGAAATTAGCTCGATTGACTCAATATAAGAAAGGAACTAGAACCAGAAAGCTGATACACCATGTTACTAAAATCATTTATTCTCGGTACATCGAGACATTGACAACAACAATATTGGATGACATTAAAGACTCCCAACGGCAGACTTGATGTTATCACTGTTAGACAACGAACAGAAGCAATTTAGACGCTGCGTGGTTCTACACTGTAAAAACTAGAGATCTCTTTTTTTGCGGCATCATTTTTGTCGTGTCCTGTTTTTGAATAGGATAACTTCATGCTGTTATTTTCAATGCAAAACAAACGATTCAGGGATCCCATCAGTGGTCTCATTTTAGTACCTCTCGAGACTGTTTTTTCTGAGTCTTATTGTAATACCTGAAACTAGCCCTGAAATAATCATTTATTTTTACAGTGTAATTAGAGAAGGAAAGAGCTAGCAACAACCCTGAAGTGGAGTTTACTAACATCACAGATTCAGATCTGATGCCTGGCTCTATGCTCAAACCTACAACGTAGATGTTGTCTTAAAAACCAGACGCTGAAAATCCATCTGAACTTTCACCGTTAGCCTGTCTTCTAATAGTGTATAAATGCCTTAAGAATATCATTACAGATGAGTTATACTCTCACTGCGAAGAGAATTACATCCTTACGTTTCCTTCAGTACCATATGACTATTTGCTTGCAATCTTTAAAAAAAATCTGTCCACGCATCATCAAAATCATAGGTCGTGCGATGATTCTTTGGGGTACAAGAATCAAGTATTTAGATCGTGGACAACCAAGGATAACTAAAAACTTAAGAGAACTCTTATAAGAGGGAGTATCTTTTAAGGATACTCCTTCAGTGCATTATGGTTCTGTTAAGCGTTGAACACATTGAGCAAAATACTAAATGGCATGCCTCATGAGTTCAGAATAGATCTTAATGAGGATGATCATCAACAGACCCATCTTTTATATATGGATGCCCTGAAGCTATACCGCAGAGCTAGAGAACGAGCACAATAATGATATCAAAACATTGGCCAAGGGAAAGTCATATAAATATCGGGAAATTTTTGAATCTAAGGGTAGTAGCATACGATAGTTAAAAAAAGCCTAATGACTGCCTTCACTAAACGACTCAGATTAGTTCTATAGTGTTCTCTTGACTCGTAAAACAAGCTCAGGGTAATTATCACCAATGCCATCCCTGTCCTCACGTACTCCTTTGGGTTCATCAGAAGTATAGCAATGACGAAGTACCGAGTGGACTACAGTAATTCCATTTACAAATAGTAAATAATCGTTCAGGAAATAAAAAAACTTTAAATATTTTTAAAGGATTTCGTATTCTTAAATATTTTCCTGGACACCTGTGAGATTCATGTTCCTAATTTTTCATAAACTATTTCGATTCTACATAAACTACGTCTTAATTTTGGAAAAAGGTTTTGAAAAATAAATGAACTAATATTTAAAAAGTAATTTCAATTTCAAATATAAAAAATTTGTCATTTATGAGTAAGTAACTCTGTTCCGATGATTTAAGTAATATATTTATAGATAAGGTCCAGATTTTTAAAAAGATTTTGAAATATACTCATAACATATAATTAATAAATAACAAAGGTCTCATCAAATAGAATTTAAGCAATATGGTATGGAAAATTTTTATTTCTGTCAACCAAGAACTTGTGTGTAAATACAATAACATTTTTTTTCTTTCACGTTGCAGGCGAGTAAAGAAGAATAAATAAAGGTTTAATTGATAATGAGTCTTACGTAAATGCATTTAAGGCTTATAGAATGACATGAAGTTTTGAACAAATAACTATACTATTCATCGTCAAAATGATTTTATTTTGAAGTAAATACGTGATATTTGGAAATTTATTATGATCTACTCTAGCATAGTTTACTCCACACTGCTCCAGTAAATAATGTAATAACTTACATCAATGCTGATAATGTTAAATTGCACAATTCTTGCAGGTTCATTATTACTTCTTCAACGACGTTATAATTCTGAATTGGAAGAGTAAATTTTATGAAAGAATTAAACTTTTCAATTGAAACGGGGAATTTTATAAATGAATTATGACCCTGATTTGGAACATAGCATTTTTGAAAACAAATTACAATTTAGATCCGGATCAAAGAATTTTCCAAAAGAATGATAGTTCTATAATGGAAGAGGCAATTTTCAGGAAGAATTATTCTGACTTGGAACAAGGAATTTTTGGGAAAGACATTTATATCATGTCTGGAATAAGGAATTTTACAAAATTATTAAAATTGTGACTTTGAAGAAAAAAGAATTATAATTTTTATTTGGAACAAGGAATTTTCGGAGAAAAATTACATTTCAGATCTGGGTGAAAAAATTTTCTAAAAGAATTATAATTCTGACATGGAAGGGCAAGTTATCCAGAACAATTATAATTCTGATTTCGAGCTGCAGATTTTCGAAAAAAATATAATTTAGATCTGGAACAAGAAATTTTCCAAAAGAATTATAATTTTGATTCGAAACGGGGATTATTATTTTAAAAGATTTATGGTTCTCACTTGGAACAGGGGATTTTCGAAAAAAAGTTATAATTCAAACCTGGAACAAGACATTTTTCAAAAGATTTATAATTCTGATGTGAAACAGGGAATTTTCGGGGAGAAAATTAATCATTCATATCTGGAAGTAGAAATTATCCAAAAGTATTACAATTTTGACTTGGAACGGGGAATTTTCGATTAGAATCATGATCCTGATTTGGAAAGAGGAATTTTTTATGACATATTATAATTTAAATCTGGAATAGGGAATTTCCCAAAAGAAATAAAAAAGATCAATTACAGAAGCGAAAAACATAATTATTTTTCAATGCAAAGAAAAATCAATTAAACTATTCTGCATATGACAACCCTAAAAAAACAACCCTTCTACCCATCCGTACGGACTTCTTTCTACTATCTAGACACTGACTATCTCGATAAGTCCGTTAAGCTAGCCCCCTCTGATGGAATTATTGACTATTTATTGGCGCATAATTCACGGCCTTTTTACTGCTTCCGGCAAAAATTAAAAATATACGGCTTTTCAAGTTTTTTCAAAAAATCAATTTTGATCTGTAAAGGCTAACTAGTTGCAAGCTATCTCTACCACCTAACATTTTTCTTAAATTGAAACACAACTAGACAGCATTTTACGGATTTTCACGGCTCTCCTAAAAACTGCAATATATTTACCCAAAACAACCCTTGTTCCTTATCGCTTGTAACGAAACCCATCTCCGCTACCTTCAGTTAAAACAGCCAAAAAAATTCAATTCGAAGTAATCAGTCGAGACATCTAATAAAAAAAACCACCCCTAGCACATTTTACGTACCCCATCTCACAAGCCGACCACGAAAACAGACAAAAAAATTTAATTAAAAAATAATCACCCTATATACCTTCCGAAGACTCTAGATGATATCGGCATTCCCATAGTAATGACATACAATCCATGAAAACTACCCCTAGCGCATTTGACAGAAAGCCAGCTCAGCTGCCTTTCACCAAATCAGCCAAACTATTGCAAGTTTGAAGAAATCACACCAGATATTTTCACAAGACACTAATAGATATCTTCATCCCTACAGTAATAATAAGCAGCCCCAAAAACTACCCCTCGTACAGTTAACGAACGTAGTCTCAGCTGCATTTAACTACTATAGCCAACAAAATTTCAGTTTGAAAATAATAACCACAAGAATCTTGCTAAAACTATAGTTGATATCGCGATCCCCTTGATTAGAGAATGAACAACCCAAAAAATCTACCCCTGGCCGAATTAACGAACCGAACTAGAACTAAAATAAACAAAATTTCAAATTGAAAACAATCATCTCAGACACTTACATCAGACTCCACTTGATACCCATATCACCATAATAATAATAATAATGATAAACCCTAAAAACCACCCCTAGTATAGTTAACGAACCCCGTCTCAGCTGCTTTCAACTAAAACATACAAACAAATTGGAAATTAAAAAAAGCACTCCAGGTACCTTGCCAAGATTCTAACTGGTACCTCCATCCCCTCAACAAAACTTTAATACATATCTCAATTCCAACAATAATAATCAATATTTCTCAAAAACTACCTCAAGCACATTTAGCGAACCCCGTCTCAGCTCCGTGGAAGTGTCTGGTGTGACTTTTTTCCAATTTGAAATTTTATTGACTGTTTCACTTGAAGGCAGCTGTATTCTTTGCACTATCAGATTTACTTTGTTTAAAAGCTTTACGGTAATGAAAAAACACTTGCAAAATTTCTATTTTGGATGGTAATTTTTGTCCAGAAAAATGTTTGTTTATGACTCATGCATGATTTCAGCCCTTTTGGACGTCTACGAAGTGGGGCTAAGGCTGTACATTTTACTCCCAAGGGAGTGAAAAGTACTTTTTACTCGCTAGGGGCTACAAGCTGACGTCAGAGGTCGCATTTTACTATTATCAGCCCACTCACCGTAAAAACTATGATGAAATTTTGGTTGCGGATAATAGAATTTTGCGGTTAATTATGGAAAGTTACCGTATATAACTGATTAAATTACCTTAAATTACCGAAAATTTCCATACGGTAATGTATGGAAATTTTTAAAAATGAATTTAGCGTAATTTATGGCAATTTACCATATATACCGGTAAAATTATCATAAATGACGAAACATTTTCATAAATTTTCGGAAATGTATGGAAATTAAAAAAAATAAATATTGGGTAATTGATGGTAATTTGCTGTGGCTACCGGTAAAATGATCATTGATGACCGAAAATTTGCATAAATTTCCGGAAATTAGAAAAAATCAATTTTGGGTAATTTATGGTGATTTACCACATTTGCCGGTAAAATTACCAAAAAGTTTAATTAATTTCCGGGAATTTGTAGAAATTGTTTCAAATAAATTTTGGGTGATTTATGGTAATTTTACATATTTACTGGTTATATTTCCATAAATGACCGAAAAATTGCATAAATTTCCGGAATTTTATGGAAATGTTAAAAATGAATTTTGGGTAATTTATGGTAAGTTATCATATTGACCTGTGAAATTACCATAAATGGCCGAAAATTAAAAGTCATTTTTAAAATGAATTTTGGGAAATAATGGTAAGTTATACCATAAATCACCTCTGAAGATACCGTAAATTACCAGAAATTCTCAGCAATTTTGTTATTGAATTAAAAAATTAATATGGACTAAAATCATGACTGTATTTCGAGAAATGTCTCAAATCATCCATTTATTATAAAAAATATCGTATGCACCTAGGGGAAGAAGATGGGCTTTTTCGACGAGTGAATGTTTTCACTGCTCGACTCTAACTCGCGCTACACACTCGCCTGCGACTCGTACTGAAAACATACTCTCGTCGAAAAAGCCCTTCTTCTCCTCCTAGGTGCATAATGTACTATTTCATTTCTCATATCAAATACTCTTCCATACCATTATTTTTCTAACGAATTTTGGCCATAATGGCACAAGATACAACACTGTACTTTCGTAATTTTTTTATGTTTATGTTGAGAATTTCAACATTCATGACTCATTTCAATAGAAATGGGAACTTGAGGTGAAAATGCCAAAACCATCTGAAGGATGACTAAAGTTATATCAAATTCAAACATGAGCATTGTTAAAAATTATTCGTAAAATCAAAGAAATTATTTTCATTGATAATTGTTACTAGTTTTGGAAGAGAACTAAAGGCGAACTCCAGAAAAAAAGATTTCAGTTTAAAATTGTTTATTCAACTAAAATGTAGCTATAAGTTACATTTAATTCCTCGAAAGATTTAGAACAAATCTCTTGAGTCCTATTTTATTTAAAAATTTGTATTTAAGAAAAATATTATTCACGAAATTAACAATTGCATAATTCCTGAATAAAATTGTTTCAATAAAAATGTACCAAATATATTTGTACAGATTCTTCCGAGGAAAGTAAACAAGCCCTGCAAAATTAGGATTCAATAAGAATGGAAATTTTTACCTAAAGAGAAAGCACTCGAAAGTTCTTTTTTTGCAGTTTTTCACTCTCCTATAAACAAATTCTCTCCGAAAATTGCGAGCACTTGTCCTCTTAACTTGATTGATAATTTTAAATAAAATAACTTGAGTTTTAAAAATAATTATTTTCTTGGCCTTCGTAAACATTATTTCATTTCGTACTTTGTCGATGCATTTCACTGTGGAACCTTATATCAAGACTTTGACCGTCAATAATTTGTCTACAGTGCATCTCTCAATTAGACTTCTTATAACAATAGTTTGAATCCAGTGTTTTAGGAATGCATATTACTATATGCAAAATGCCTGAAAACATCAATATTTCAAAAACATCTATAATAGTCTAGTTAAAATTAAATAAATATATAACGATAAAATCAGACTTAATGACAAAAAGATCGATTTATTTTATTTACTGATACCAACACAAGGATCGAAACCCAGTCCATCTGCTCTGAAGTCTGATGCGCTGTCGCCTGAAGCACTGGAATTCTGTACACTAGTAGCCATGATGGAAGCGAGTTTCGAGCGGATCCTTCTATTTGTACTTTTATGTGTGATACGAAATGCCATATTCTTTATTGTTGGATCGGGGTGTTTGTGGATGCCCACCGGCAGGTTCGTCGTCCGTCTCTCCCTCTCTTCCATCCCCACTCCTGCTCCCATTCTCGGAATGTTCACTCTCTTCCGTGGAGAGAGTCTCGACGTAGTCAGTACGTGTGTAGCTTTCGAGCAGTCAACAGTTTGAATAAAGTATAGTGCACAATCTAACTCCGCCTCAACTCATTCAACGGAACAACCCAACATTGGTCCTTCGAGCCGGATTCTTCACGCGCAGCCTATATACCTGCGACACCAGCTTGCTGCATCTGGACAGACGACTCTTCGTACTTCCGACGACGGCTACCCGAGCCCGAAGCTGACACCCTGCGAAGCAGCCTGAACTACGAGCCCATCCGGAGGTCGCCATGGACCCAGTGACTGGAGAAGCGTGTAAGTATGCTAAAATCTTAATTAATTCCGCCTCAGAAGCTACGCCC
>CAKNWT010259302.1:0-20038 GCA_932066315.1 Andricus coriarius
ATAATTCTGGCGTAAAGAAAGTTTAATTATGATATTTTCTCCATGTCACCCACGCTGGCAGCATCGCCCCTGACGTTATATAGTGCGAGCGTGAGTGCGACCCGTGCGAGCAATCATCGAGCAGTCAGCATGAAGTCAGATGGAGTCAGATGGAGTCGAGAGCAGTCAGTGCGAATCTACGAGTCTAGATGGGAGTCGACAGCAGTCAATGGACAGTCAGAGCAATATTTGGCAAAGATTCGTCTGATTTCAGAGTGAATGGCCCCTCGGCCTACGCCTAGGGCGGCTTGTAGCCACATGCTCGGTGAAGAGCCCGTACACATTGCGATAACCGCCGAGGCTCGACGATGGGGCGCCTAACAAGAGCTGATAGATGGACTTAGTTAGACACACTAGGCTCCCTAGTTACGTCAGTACACTGCGAGTTCTAGAAATAAGGCAAAACAAAATAACAAAACGCTTTAACTTCACAAGGGCTTTTCACGTCCTCATCTCAAAGAGGGTTGTGTGGAAAACATATAGTAACCCGCTCCTCAAAGGGGAAATCCAGTATCCCGGAAAGTATCATAGGAAATCCAGGTACCCCCCCCCCCCCAGAAGGAGGGGGATGTGGATTCCACTTGGACGACATGCCGCCGTCTTTCACGCGGAGGTCCTGGCCGCCCCCTTTATGCTGAGATACTAATGGAGATGGCGACTGGCACTTGCGGTCGCTAACGTGGTAACGTCTGTGATTCCCATTACATCAGTCCTTCAGAACACAGTGTTGAGATGTTAGTTTAAATCACTTTTTTCGAAATGCTAAGTGTTTATGTCGCATTTGGGTGTATAAGTAAAGGAGCTAATCACTTTCCAAATAACAAAAAACTAAGGAAACTGCAGATAATGCCTTGTGCCTGCGTACAAGGCATGTTCTCCATTCTCGGTGATGCCCTCTAAGCTGAGCTTAACAAATCGTTGTCCACATAGAGGAAAACGCTACTGGCAGGCAGGTTACAATCTGCTCAGTGAGCCAAGTGACATTGACTGCAGTTAGAAAACAACGGTGGCAAGATCTTTTTATTATACAATAAGGAGATATATTGGTCTGTATTGTTCAAAAATGGTAACTAATAATTTCATTAAAAAAGAATCATGTAGCGATACTACAGTATTTTTATATACAAGTGCGCGAAGGCAGAAATGCCCACAGAAGTAGAAAGGCGCAGCATAAACACAAATGGTCCGCTCAATTTTCGTCTTTCAAAACTGCCCCGGATGTTACGAATGTTACAAAAAATTGTTCGTGCCCAATATTTAAAAAAATCGATTGTTCACAATCACAAAGTATATAATCATTTTAGATTTAAAACATTTAACATTTTAACTTTTACGCATCTTTATAACCTTCCGCAAAAAAGGGTTTAGTGTTTCCATCCTATAGTTCAGAAAATCTGTTTTCCCAAAATTCAAACACCCTATTTGCACTTTCAGTGATTTTATACAGGAGAGGAGTGCCTGTTTTGGTTTTCACCGTCGTAAGTAAACTTTTTTTTTTTGGTTCAAGGTCGAAGCGAATTACTTCTTCGTGATATTTGTTATTCAATTTTTTATTGGTGCGACGAAAATGATCAAGTTCGTTCCACCATTAAATTGCACTTCACTGAGAATATACAGGGTGTTTTTTTTAACTTCAGACATCGAAATATCTTGCAATCATACGCATCCTATGAAAAAAATATCCGTGATAAAAACTTTTCATTTTCGAGGGGGAAAAGCGAGTTTGAACAAAATTTACGCCACCCCACCCCCCAGGAGACATGGGGGGGGGGGTGTTTTTTTTCACGGATCGAAAAAAAATTTCGAATAAAACATACGTATTTCATGAAGGCGAATCTGAATCTGTGATAAAAAATTGGGGTTCCCACTTGAAATTACAAAGTCACTCATGTATTTTACATGGATGATCTTAAGATCTGTGCTAAAAATCAAGTGAAACTACATCTAGCTCTAGACAATGTCAAAGTGTTCACTCCAGAAATTGGAATGGAGTTCGGGTTAGAAAAGTGCGCCAAGGTTTATTTGAAGAAAGGAAAACGTAATGGAAACCCGAAAGACCCTGAGCTCGTCGACAGAAGCGCTATACGACACCTTGGCGCTAGAGAGACCTATACATATCTGGGCGTGCCACAGAGCCGCATTCCGGACGTGACATCTATAAAGGATACTCTCCGATGGAGATACAAAGTGGTTCCATGGACGAAGGACGAGCTCAGATCCCTCGATATCGGGTCCCGAAAGGTTATGCACATGAACAAAAGCATGCACCTTAAATCTTCTGTTCCGCGACTTTACATCTCACGCCGTCAAGGTGGTCGCGGAATACTAAATCTTGAATGTCTTCACAACAGGATTATTTTGGGTGCAGCACATATAATCGCAAATGGACAAGACCCTCTTCTTAAAATGGTCAGGAAACACGAAGAAGTGGGCAAAGGGGCGTTTCTCTACAAAGCAGCGGAGGAGGCTGCTAAAACACTCGGCCTTGACTTCAATATCAGGGATGAGCAAAGTGCATCAAATCTTATCCATCTCGAGTAATCACTCCTGAAGGCCCGGATCAAGAAAGCACAGGAGAAAAACTGCCGCGAACAGCTCCGCGAGAAGAAGATGCACGGCATCTTCCACAAAAATGTAGAGGATCTGTCGATGTCGTATGAGCTAACGTTTACTTTCCTTAAATCACCCGGATTGAAGTCGGGCACGGAGGGTTTGATTTTGACATGCCAAGACGATGTCATTTCAACTCTAGCACACCGTTGCCACATTTTGAGCCAAGACATTCCCGATGATAGCTGCAGAGCATGTCATGCACACCACGAGCATCTAGGACACATACTATCTGGTTATCCAACTCATGCGGGAACGACCGACTTAGTTCTTCTTGACTTCGAGAAACGAACTATGTTCGTTATCGAATTTTCGGCACCAGCCTGAAAAGCATCCCTGCGTGTCAAGAAAATGCTAAGATACTTGCGGGGAAATGCAGAAGGCGGTCGTCCTTGGGTCACTCCGTGTCCTCAGGGTGCACGACACTTTTGCCGGATCATCTTATTGAACTCGTCGCAGACTGTAACCACCTATCTCACGGATGTGAGACGTGGTTACAGCTGAAATTTTACCGCGATTTCGCTGGGAGCGGGTCCAATTTTTCAGATTAGCACCTGCTCCCAGCGAAATCCTGCGGTTGCCCTTATGACAAACTTTTAATATATAATTAAAAAACAAGGTTAAACAACCACCGCAGGGTCTCGCTGGGAGCAAATGCCATCTGAAAATGACACCGGCTCCCAGTAGGACCGCGGTAAAGCACACTCATGGCTACGTCTCACAACCGTGAGATGGATGGTCACAGGACACGATGAAATCACAACGACAGGCCGGCGAAACCCTCGTGTTTTTTATGGACACGAAGCGACCCAAGGATGACAGCTTTCTGCATCCATTTCGCAAGTGCCTTGGCATATTTTTGGCACGCGATTATGGCTTTAAGGTTACGAACCAGTGATAGTTTCGCATCTCCGAAAGCATCTATCACAAGGACAATTACTTGTACCAAATATTTTGGGCACAGTCTTTGCAGCTCCCTTTTAAGGTCTTGATACCTCTCCTCCTTTTGTTTCTCCTTGGCAGTGATGTTGTATTCGGATGGGGCCGAGAATTCAATAACGAATATAGTTCCTTTCTCGAAGTCTTGGAGAACAATGTCAGGCCTCGAGTGTGCTACGGAGACTGCTGTCCAAAAATCGTAGTTCCAGAAAATTTGGCGCTTCTCGTTTTGGGCAATTGACTCTATCTCCCTTGGAGCTTTCGGCAAGGCAGGGTCGCGGCCAACGCCGAAAGAGCGACAAAGATGGTAATAAAGCACTCTTAGGGCCGCATTATGTCTGTAGATATACGTTGTTCCCGAATGGGTGGGACACCCAAATAGTATGTCTTCTAGGTACTCTGCGTGTGCATGACCCACTCTGCACCTATCACTGGGAACTTCTTGACATAAAATGCGGATACGGTATACTTAGGTGGAAATTTCATCGTCCTGGTATGCGAAAATGAAACCTTTTGTACCTGAATTAAGCCCTAATGATCTGAGAAAAGAACAAGCCCTGAAAGAGTACGGAGTCAGTTGATGGCTCCTGAAAGCAATAGCAGCAGCATATGCAGTTAGCAAAGCGAGTTTGAGAGTAAATGGATAACTGAATGACTGGCTCGATATTAGACAAGGGGTTAAGCAAGGATGCTATACGTCCTTTGACTGTGTGAATCTCGGACAGAGAAGGTGCGCGGGTTAGCATTTGCAGATGATATGGTTGGTATGACAGAGTCTTACTTACTTACTGAGAATAAAGAACATGAGCCTTAAAATTAAAGAAAATAAAACAAAATTCATGTTATTTGAAGGGAAGGGTACGAAAACAATAGTCTACCTTGCCTTAGACGATAAAAGGATAGAACAAGTTGATAAGTACATGTATGTTGGTACTTTATTTACTACTGACGGAAAGATAGATGGAGAGATAGATAGGCATATAAACGGGGGTAGAGAAGGTTTTCGGCAGAGTAGGATCTAATGCCAGAAGTAAAAATATATTAATTAAAGCTAAAATGACGATATATAATTCTATACTCGCATCCACTGTGCTGTATGGTAGCGAGACCTGGACCTACCAAAAAAGGCGTAAGAGTAAAGTTAACGCGGTTGGCATGCAATTTCTGCCCAATGTATGCGTAAAAACGCGAATGGACAAAGTCAGTAATGAGAGCATCCTCAAAGAATGTGGTGTAGAGGAGGCACTGTTTGACAAGTAGGAAAGAAATTTATTGAGATGGATTGGGCATGTTTGGGCCTCTCTCGGATGGAGGCCATGGTTCAGTTGGGAGTGACAATAGGACCGAACCGAGGCGACGACCAGGCAATGGCCCCGGACAAACGCGAGAATATCGATTTAAGTGGTCGGACCAACTCAGGAGGGACATGCTTACCTGTTGGCAAAGAAGCTCACCGGCGCGAAGAGGATTCATGCAGAGGCATCATGACCGTTAGGTCAATATGCTCCCGGAATATGCTCATAAAACGCCTCAGTATTTAAGAGATCAGGTATCCTTTTTGCGCAAAAACGGATATGAAGCTCTTAATCTGCAACAAGAAGAGCAACATCCTCCAGCGAACATACCACTCGTTCTAGCAAGACCACCTTTGCAGATAGCCGATAATGCCAACGTAAGACGTAGGAGATCTATCCGCCAAAAAGTCTTTGTCGGGATGGACAAATTATCTGAAGCTAATACTGCTCTCCCAGATTTGCTCCCCGAAGATGTTAATCTCTGGAATCTGAACAGTGTAGTTTACGAGAAGGTGGTCTCCCTGCTTAGCAAAAATAGAAGCAACGGTACTTTAGTACGCCTGAGTAAGACTCGCGAGCATATTGCACAGCGTCAGTTTAAAATTGAAACGGCGAGACGGCATGCATCAAATATTGAGTGCGCGATTAGCTACATAACATCAAATGAAAAACTTCACTCCAATATTTAGGGCACTTGCTCGAAACTTAAGGAAAGCAAGTCACACGCTGAACAAGTGCAAACTGTTGACCATCAAGCAGCACTGGACGCAAAAAATAAGATCTCTTTCAACAGCGAAACAGCGCCTTGAACGGCGAGTAAAGTGGATTCAAGAAAATTCCACCTTTTCTACTCATCCTTCCCGTCTGTTCAATAAAACGTCACGTGTCGTTAAAAATCCACCGCGCCGAGAAGAGATTTAAGTCTTCTGGGAGGAAGTATATGGAGATACTTATCAGCTAAATGAACACGCTTCAGATATATCACTCTGTCGTAACTTTTGCCAAAAAAAGGTTGCAAGGTCCAGAGGAAGAGTGTCCACTAATTACTGCTGAAGAAGTGAAGAAAGTTATCGCTAGAACTAAGAACTTTTTAGCGCCAGGGCCAGATCAAATCGACAACTTTTGGTGGAAGAAGTTCACTTCTACGCACCAACATCTAGCTCGTGTATTTACTACTTTCTTAAACGGAGAACAACCCATCCCGCAGTGGCTAGTGGAAGGACGCACGATATTGATCCCTAAAAGCTTGTTCAAACGTCAGCTAGAAGCTATTCACTGGCATCCTTAAAGAGAGGATATTAACATCTGTCGAGCCGGTATGGAGTGCAACAGTTGAACAACGTGGATGCAAGAGATGGCTGGCAGGTTGTAGGGCGAACCTGTTAATATACAGGTGTGTTACCCAGGCCTCGATTAGGTATCGACGCAATCTGTCCACGGATACCTTGAATACCTGGGGGTGCATTCAAAAATAGTGAGATGCATAAAAGAGCTTATGCTCTTGTGGCGGACAAGATTTTGTCATAACACCTGAGAAAAGACAAGTGACTTCCAGCTATATCACATATGAGAGGGGGGTCTTCCAAGGAGACTTTTCAAGTCCGATACTTTTCTGCATCTCCCTCTTGTCTCTATCTATTGTGCTCCGAGGCAAAAGCTCTGGATACCTATGTGGCCTGCCGAAAAAAGGGAATATAAGGTCAACCACCTTTTATACATTGACGACCTTGAACTCTTTGCTTCCTCGAAAGAAGATCTTAACATCCTTGTGGAGGCGGTGAATAGGTACTCTAAAGCGACTCACATGAGCTTCATCTCATGGGCGGAAATACCATTCAACATCTTGGTAATGGAGAAACATATACATATATTGGAATACTGCAAGTGGAAAGCCAAAATGTGCGTGTGTTAAAAACTGCCCTTGAAAAAGGTATCGCCCAATTCTCAGAAAAATTTGGGCTTCCGAATGATCTGGAAAGAATAAGATCCAGGCGACCAATATGCTGGCCGTTACTAAACTGCTCTACACGTTTGTTGCAGTAAAATGCAACGTCGATGAGTTGAAGCAACTTGACCGAAGCACACGCAAGATGATGACAATCCATCGAAGTCATCATTATAGATCTTCCGTACCTCGAATATACCTCCCTCGAGATAAAGGGGGTAGAGGCTGGTTAAGTTTGGAGTGTCTTCATTGTAAAAGGGTTCTGGCTACAGTCTGCTCAGTTCTAAATAGTGCAGATTCTATTATTCGACTCGCACATCAACATGAAGTCGTCAATGCTGCGGCGTTTCTGTAACGTGCCGCAGATGAGCTTGGCCACACTAACACCGTCGGTGCTCAAAAGTCGGGTACAGGAAGCAGAACGTACGCTTCTACTTAGAGAACATGCTGACAAGTAATCACGGGAAAGGAAGAAGAAAAACGAGCAAAATGTCAAGCACTTCTTTTCGAGCTGAGCAGGCTATACCAAGGCTACTACAAAGTCCATCTAGTAGTTCTCATAATCGGCTGTCTTGGAGGCATGTAAGCTTCATTTCTTAGCCAGTTCAACAAAATCCCGGCTTGCCAGCGTCAGGCTCAGTCCATCGCGAGCCGGGTGCAAAAGGCTGTTCTTCTGGGATCACTTCATCTGGTCCATCAACACTGTTCCTCATAAAATTCTATAAAGATTAATAGCTCTAAAAAGTATCCAGAGGTAAAACTTTCATCTTCAACTGTGCCGTCTGCCGCGTAAGGTCATCCGCGGCTAGTGACCGGACTCCAAGGAAAAGTGCTGTACTAAGTCTCTAGCGTAAATTTCCCGCTCTTGATTACCTTCTAGGGTAGAAGGAGCAGTAGTGGACGACGTACACGTTCCAGTTGCGTCGGGATTGGGTGCTTCTGGAGCGTACAACTTCTCAAATGAAAATAATGTATATTCTGTTCGGCTTCTTTGGATTCGAACCGGGGTGCCTACGACAAAGTCACCGGACGCATCCTCAGTTCGTGTATAGAGGGTCCCTGTACTAAGCGTTTCTGCTGAATTTGGTTACAATACTTAAGAAGCATTCATGGTCCAGGGATCAGGCATTGTCCCGAAGGAAAGGACCCCAAGCGGAGGCGTAAGAGCCGTGCCGAAAGCTGAATGGTATCTGTGTGAGTTGCTTTGAATGGTGACTCTAGGAGACCGGGCGACCTCCCAGAGTATGTAGCCTTTCCTTGCACGCGAGGGGTGGACCAATACTTTCGCTAGCTGTTCGTGGGAACAACTATGACACCACCAAACTCAGTTTTAGGTGCGGTTCAAAATGATCGAACACGCAGAGTACCCAACAATGGGTCGACAAACAGTGCGGATCGCCCTAGAGTTCGGAATGCTGTAAATAATTTAGATGGAAACACGACGACAGACCGGCGATGTGCTCACACTATTGAGTGGATGGATCTATTTAAAGATGACTTGCTGGACTGCTACGATACCAGCGAACAGAATATGAACGCAGAGCGCTTCCCCAACTGCTGCAAGAACAAGCCGTCGACGAAGAGGAGGAAGCGACATTCAGACCAATAGCAAAAAGCAAGCATTTCCTGAGAGATAATACCGACTTTAGGACAAGAAAGAACATTAAAATTCAGATTCATCCTAAGCCCCAGGATCTACTGAAGTGGATGCCACCCTTCGTGAGGATCTCTTGGTGGAGTCCGGCCTCTTAAGCATCAATTGTTCAGGTTATGGTGTGACGAGAGCTTCGGATGATTCAAATCGAAGGCTAAAACCGACGATGAGTTATTTAAAGCTGCTGACAATCAAGCAGCACATTGTTGATAAAATACGGGTGTTACCTGACGCAAGGAGAAAAATACAGAATAGGTGGGGTGAGTCAGGGAGAAACAATAGTTTCTCGCTGACCCATCACGCCTTTCCAGCGATCTTCCCGTTTCTGTCAAAAATCCGCCCAAGCCCGAAAAGGTCGAGACTTTTTGAAGAGAGGTTCACGAAGTCCAATTGAAGTAAGACAGCGGGAATATCACCTGCCTCAGGTCGCTTTGTGACAACCTTATAACATCTGAGGAGCAATGTCCATCAATCACTGGCGTAGAGGTTAAAAAAGAACTGACAAGACGTCCATTCCACAATGGCTGGTGTTAGGTCGCTCTGTGCTCCTACCGAAGAAAGGCGACTTGTCCAACCGAAGAAACTACAGGCCAATAATTTGCCTGAACACCCTGTATAAGATCTTTACAGCTATTCTGAACGACAGGATTGTTCGGAGAATGGACCTATGTGGGAAGAGATTTACGAACAACATGACTTGAAAAAAGGTGTAGCAGGATGCCGGGAGAACCTGCTAATTGACAGGTGCGTCTGCAAAGACGCAGTATTCCACCAGCGCTGCCTGTCGATGGTCTGTCTCTTGAAAAGTTTGGAGGTTCAGCCACACATAGTGAGATACATAAATAGATTGTTGCTCCTTTGTCAAACCAGATTCACTGCCCATCTGGAAAATATCGTGTGACAATTAACAGTGTCACCTTTCAGAGAGGCATCTTTCAGGGCGACACCATGAGCCCTCTCTTCTTTTGCATCACACTATTGCCTCTATCTTTTGCACCACGCAATTCTCCTGGGAACCTCTGCGGAGACACTAATTACCGCGAGCATAAGGTCATTCATGTATTTTATATGGATGACTTAAAGATATGTGCTGCTGAAACAAGGCATCTTCAGAATGCTTTAAGCATCGTCGAGAGGTAAACAGAAGAGATTGATATAAACTTTTTAATAGTCAAGTGTGCCAAGGTTCATCTGAAGCGAGAACGATCTGTTGGCGTTCCCAAGGACCCCGAGCTCGTTGATATGAGTGCTATTAGACACCTTGACGCTGGAGAGACCTACCTATACCTAGGCCTGCCTGAGAGCCGCATTCAAGCTATAAGCTCAGTGAAGGAGGCTTTCCGAAGCACATAAAAGCGTCTCCTTCAACAGGTCTGGTCTTGCAATCTGTCGGCGTTAAACAAGATATCTGCCAGTAACATGCTGACCGTCCCGGTTCTACTCTATTAGTCTGGGGTTGTTCCATATGCAAAACATGAGCTCACGCCCCTCGACTTCGCCTCGCGTAAGATCATGCATATGCAGAAGAGCTTGCATATCAATTCGTCCGTTCCGCGCTTGTATATCCCACGCCGTCAAGGCGGGCGCGGACTTCTGAATCTCCAATTTCTTTATAATTGAATTATCCTGAATGCGGCTCATATAGTCTCAAATGGAAGATATCCTCTCCTAAAAAGGGTCAGGAACCACGAGATGATTGACAAAGAAGCGTTCCTTTACACAAAAGCCACGGCCCAGGCGGCGGGAGACCCTCGTCCTGGATCTTAACATCAGTGCATTACTTCATCTAGATGCCTCACTTCTAAATGCTCAAGCAAAGAAAGCAGAGGTCAAAAACTTGCGCGAACAGCTCCTCGACCAGAAAATGCATGGAAACTTTTACAGAAATGTAGAAGATCAGTCGTTGTCGAAGGAGCTAATGTATTTCAAAGTGTATTATATAAATTACAAGTTTACTATTATATATAATGTGAGGAAAAAAATTGTCAAGTGTACCCACCCAAAAAACAAAGTTTTCTAATCGGACTGAAACTTGGGCAAAGTGTAGTTCTACTGGTTCATAATTTCTAGAGAAAAAAATGTCATTCAAGTCAATTATTTGCCGAGGGGGAGGTGTAGAATTTGTTAACTTTTTGTGGATACTAGTTAAAATTGACTTTTTTCCCATTTCGAGAATTTAAAAACCAAGTGAAACTTTTTCGCTGTAGAACTCCGGATAAAAAGTTTTTTGTGATAAGCCATAGTGGGCGGACTTTAAAAATGATGTCCCAAATATATAATTTTATTTCTTTTGGTTGCTTTTTTTTCTTATTTTGTTGTCAAGGATGTTTTCGTACTTAAAATAATTATTAATTATATTAATCTCTCAAAGAAGTTTTAACTTAAGCTTTAACATCAATTAATGAATCCACTAATGTACTGTTACACATGCAATTTTGTATACAATTTTTATAACATTAGATATTAAATCATTCTTATTTTAAATTTTACTTAAATTTAAAGTTCTTTTTAGTTCGCAGCTATATTTTATTAGAAAACGGGAAAACTTTGCTTTATCAAAATTTGTAAAAATTAATTTAAATTAATTTTCAAATTTTCAAAGTTTTTAAATTTTGAATCTTGTGCGAGGGGTTAACAACTCGTGAAGTCAGGTGTACACCTTTGCTGTAGTCATTGGCGTAAAGTCACTTGAATTCACATGAAGTCATTAAAATGACTTCAAGTCAGTGTATACTCCATCGGTCCAGTTGTAAACCCCTCGATCTTGCATGTTTTAAGCTACTTATATTTTTTTAAATATTTTGATGCTGATCTCTTCTTTGATGACTCTCTAGCAGGCAGAATCTGCTCTATCGATTCGCTTTCCACTTTAAAAGTTGTATATTAAATTAATTTTTACAAAACTCTACAAAGTCACTTTTATTATTATAGTTCCGATATTATCGTTCGAAACTGATCGGAAGTTTGATGATTTGGTGAATACCAAAGATTTTTTTTCTTTCTTCGTCCGGGCATTCTAATGTTAACCTGCCGTACGACTTAGAAAAACCGAGCCGCGCCACTCAGTAAAAAGTTCAAGTCCTCCAGGTAACCTACAGCGCAAGCGCGGCTTCGATTTTCGTTGCACACTTCTAGACTTTTACGTGGCGAATGCGTACCAATCGTGCGAAGTGCTCTCCCAGCGACATCGACCAGGGTAGCCACAGAACCGGGAAAAAGCTGGGAATTCGGAACAACCGGGAAAAACCCGGGAATTTCGCTCGAACTCCGGGAAAAAAACGAAGACTCTATTATAGGGATAATTCGAGCAGGCAGCAAGTATTGAAGAGCAAGTAAAGGAACTTGCCAAGTAGTTCAGTTGCGTGGGTGCTGGCAATGAGAATACTTTTTTCTAGTCTCGGAAGCCTGATACTCATTGTGATTAATATGTGATCATTGTCGACGTATTCATGCTGCTACGCGTCAGTAGTGTCGAGACAAACTTTTATTTTGAGATACAATATTACTATGTACTTTTTTACGTTCCATGTTTCATTTGTGATTTTTTTGTGATCATTGCGTAGTTTTTGGCTTCTATGCAACAGCAGTGGCGAAAGATATTATTATTTTGAGTACAAACATGTACGTTTTCATTTTCTACGGTGAGACTGAATAAATAAGTTAAACTGTTTTGTTATTATAATTTGCCTTTTTCAGTGTAGTTATACAGAGTAATTACGTGTATGTGTACTCACGTACTGAAAGCCACAACACATTGAAAGAATAAAATTTTACCAAACACCTTCGAATTTTGTTGCACGGATTCTTCGAAAAATCTTCATTTTGTCCTTGTTTAAAACGATTAAATATTTCCAAATTAGTTTATTTGCTAAAAATTATGAAGAATTTTGCAGGAAAATCCCGAAAACACGTCAGAACTGTTACTAAAAAAACCGGGAAAACTTTCGAAATGTACCCGGCAAAACCGGGAAATTAAAATCCCTCATCCTGTGGCCACCCTGATCGACAAACGGACCCTCGCTATACTCTGTTCCACGAGAGAACGAATTTTTGAAACGACGAAATTTCGTTCTCTGCGCGCATCTTGTCAAAGAAGGGGAATCGTAGGCGTGAGTATTTCTCTGTACCTATTGTAACTGTCACGTTCGGTCCGCTCATCTGGCCCTCGGTCAGGCTACAAAAAATGTAGGAAAAAACTTGGGTCAGTGTATTTGAAATAATTGTGTCCTCTTTTAACAGCGATTGGCTGCCGACCAAAGGAAAAAAAATTTGTCGACGCCTTCTTTCATAAAAACTTGCGCGGCCAAATTCGTTCTCTCGTCGAACAGAGTATAGAAGGTTCTGTCTACAAGGAGATATGTTCGCTGACGCACGATGCAACGCGTACGCTTCATCCATGTGCTAACATAGGTTGGAGCATATGCGTCCTATGCTCGGTCCTATATTAGTTTATGGATGACGCGTATGTGTTGCATGCGTCAGCGAACGTATCCCATTTTATACAGGGCATCAAACCCCCACTCGCTTGCTTTGCGACTATTGCGCTGCCGCCGAAGCGAATTCCATAAAAGTACGGTTCGCGAGACCAAGAAAGCAGATCCCCCCGAGATTCGGCCCTAGCCACATCTCCCTTGCTTATTCGCTCCAACCCTTGCCCGAGCGAAGAATACCTAAGCCCAGGACCTCCCTCCGCCGATCTCCCTGGATTCTCGCGACTGAACATCTCCTCGGTCTTCGCCCCAAGCCATATCTCCCTTGCTCGAGTGAAGAACATTCAAGAACCCCCGGATCTCCCTGGATTCCCCCGACTGGCAGAACCTTTTCATCGCCGTTCCCTGAACAGAACCACATGGAAAAATTTGTTGTTAAAAAAGTCACGGAGTAGTAGCTAGGTCTCGGATACCAGAAAGATTCATCGGATATTGATGTATTTTCGTAAATAGCCTGCGAACTTTAAGAAAGAATTGGCGAACTCGATGTGAGAATTCTAAACCGGTTCATCATTTTCTTTTCGTCAATAATTACAAAAATATTACGAATGATTGGAAGAAAATTCTCTGAGAACTCTCAAGCTCGCCCGAGAAATCTAGTAACTAGCTTAGCCTGCACGTTACTCGCACACATGCTCCAACAAACGCGCGATACGTGTATGCGCGTGTTTGTGTGGTTCGAGTTCGTCTGGAAGCTGTTGAATCAGCAGTCTTCGAGGGTTCGAATCCTCCGAGTTGCTATAGCTCAAGCTCCAAATTTGCAATACGCAACCTTCTAGAATAAGACGCAAACTCAATGTAAATAGTATTACCAATAAATTTTCCACTTTAATTTTAAAAACATATTGCTTTTCCTTTTAAAAATTACTTTCTCTCTCCCACTTACTTTAATACTTTCGAATCAGTCTTAGCCCACATACTCACCTCAAGCATATTGTTATTAAAGTTTTATTTTGAAAGTCAAAACGGAATTTTAATTTAGATTTAATCTAAACTGAATTTCTTCATTTAAACTGTCTTCAATTTTCATTGCTTTATTTTTCACTTTAAGTGAATGCACTTACAATTAACAACTTTTACTAATCCTCTTAAAATGCTGCTATTTTGTACTGACTACTATAATTATACGTTTGCACTATTTTTATGTATAGAGCATTTTGCAAATGCAGATTATTCTACGCAAACAAACCCAAATTAAGATTAAGTATAATGGTTTCAAAATGTATTTTAATAAGCTGTATGGCAGTACTAATAAATTACAGTAATTTTATTACAAATTTATACTTTAACATTTTTTTCTTAATTTTTAAAGATTGCATGATTGAAGTATCCGTAGAAAAACGAAACACCTTGAGCTCTGCCGGGACAATGCAATCTTTCAACTTACCGAACATTAAGACAACTAGAATAACATCTAAATTTAAGTTCGCTGTTCAACAACCCTAACATCGGAAATATAATTAAATTTTGCAAAATGTCAATTTTTTCAGCTCTCTTCAATTAATTTTTTAGTCAAATAATTATTTTATTTAATATTTTAAGTAACCTCAGATTAGTCAATTTTTCACCTTGAGGGTCAGAAACTAGAATGAAATAGCTACATTTTAGGATTAGTTTGGATAAATTTAATGATAGCACCTTAGTGAACTATTGAAATTAAGTTTTCTAATTAAGAGAAAAGGATTAAAGTAACAATTTTTCAGAAAGTTATTATCACTGTTATAAAGCTTATTGATTATTAATATTTCGTTCTTAATCACTAAGAGTAAAGTTAATTTGGGTTTGATTTCGAAGAGGAAGCTGTATTTAAAGTATTCTTTACATACGAAAATGGTAAAACTAAAATGATCATTTGATTAATATCTCGATTAACATACATTATGGTGGTCAATGTTTTGGTCCGAAAAGTTCAGTCATAGGGGACTATAGAATACTTATTATTATTATACCATTAAGCCGTATCCCTTTTGGAGCAACCGTGACTCACTCGGTGAGGAAGGGAGTAATGTGGAGGAGGGGGTATCGATTTTTAGATTGATCTTTAGGTCTTTTGTTTCTGGCGCCATTCACTCCACTGACACTCTTCTTCATGCATTTCTTATAAACTATTTGTCGCCACACTTTTCTCTCTTGGCATACTTCTCTCGCTTTATTGACGTCCATGCATTTTCACATGCAAGCTCTTGTGTTTGTATGACTTCTTATGTTTCTTCGAATTAGGGTCTCATTCACACATTCAAACCGATCTTTCCGCGGTCTGCCTCTGGGCACACTGCCATTTACTTTACCTTGATACACTTATTTTGTCAGTCGTTCATCTTTCATTGTCTCAACATGTCCAATCTATCTTAACGAAATTTTGTTACATGTGTCAACTAGTGTCTCTACATCACATTCTTTGAGAATTATCTCATTACTCACTTTGTCCATCAACGCTTTACCGCACGTCATGCGCAGGGATTTCATGCTAATTGCGTTATTAATGTTACTCTTATCCTTTTCTTGGTAGGTCCAGGTCTCGCTACCGTACAGCACAGTCTGTATAAATATAGAGTTATGTATGGCCGTTTTAGCTTTACTTGATATATTTTTACTTCTGATAATGGGTTCTGCTCAACCGATAACCTTCTTACCCCCGTTTATATTCCTATCTATCTCTCCATCTATCTTTCCGTCCTTTGTGAATAGGCTACCAAGATATACGTACTTATCAAATTGTTCTATTCTCTCATCGTTTAGGACAATGTTTCATATTATGTTCTCATCCTTTCCTTCAAACAGCATAATTTTTGTTTCATTTACATTAATTTTTAGGCCCATATTCTTCATGCTTGTATTCAGTTTGCTCAACATTCTTTGCAAGTCTTCGATGGACTCTTCCATAACAACCTTATCATCTGCGAACGCTACCCCACGTACTCTCACTGTCCCGGGATCCACACCTTCTTCGTCGAAGTGGGTCATTCTTAGAGACTTGTCTATGAATATAATTAACAGCCATGAGGACATTACGCATCCTTGCCTAACACCTTGCATAATATCGAACCATATATTGTTTTTATTTCTTGTAGGAGCCATCCATTGACTGCGTACTCTTTTAGGACTTCCCAAAGTTTACTTCTATTCACCTTGTCAAATGCTTTTTCTAGGATAACAAATGCATAGAAAACTTTGTTATCTACCCTTAAACTTCCTGGCATAAATCCACTTTGGACTTCCCATATATTTTCTTCTGTTATTTTCATAACCCTACGAATAAGTATTTTTGAATATATTTTACTTTCGATACTTAATAAGCTGATACCTCTGTAATTATTGCAGTTGCTTTTATCTCCCTTTTCTTTGTATATTGGTACGATAATCTCTTCTTTCCGGTCATCTGGAACTTCTCTCATAACGATATTTAAGCATTTCAGCGTTATTACTGTCTACACCAGCATCCTTACAATTTTTTTAGTTCTTAATTATACCCTTAACCTCACTGTAGTCACGTTAAAATAAAATTGAATGCTTTATATTTCTTTAATTTTCTAGATACACCGCCATACTGGACAATAAAGGCGAGTGCTGCCTCGGAATTGGGGAAATGGAAATATTTTCACAGATTAGCAGTTCTTTGATAAAGAAACACCAGTCGAAGTTGGAAGAAGCGGATCTTATCGTCCTTGACGGTAATCCACCTATAGAAACTATGCAAACGATTCTAGATATCGCAGCAAATTTGAGAAAAACAGGTATGTACCATCTATTTAATAGAGAAATACTAATGGAAACAGTTGGGAAAATGTAATAAAAACGGAATATTTCATCTAATGTTTACAGCAATTAAAATCTATTTTTTCTTCAAGTACATTTACACAAAAAAAAACTATTAGGATAGTGTTGTCTTTATAGATATCAAATTTAATAACACTATCGATGCCATATTTAAATGTTACTTTATTTGACATTATATCCTCATAAATTACAATATTCTTAACGCAGTATTCTACATGATTATACGATAAAATTGCGTTTTCTCAAATCAGTAAAAAATATATTTACGGAGTTTGTTTCATCGTAATTCTCACTCTAATAGTTTAACAAATCTCAACATATTCAAATGGGTATTAAAATGGTAGAAGATATTTTAGAAAATAATGCTTATAATATGAGTTTACTGCTAATGCAGATTATAGCAACTTTTGACGAATATTTTATCATCTCTTAATATGTTGAGAAAATCTGCAAGAAATGTAGTTATATGGATGACATCTTAAAACCTTCAATACATTATGAAGCACATTTTAATCCTGTATTGAAACTAAAAATTAATGCGAAAGCATGTTTCCTGTAAAGGACTCGCAACATTACGTAACACGTTTTTCAGAAGTTTCGATTTTTTATGATTCCTAAAGACCTAATATAGTTAAAAATACGTGCACTTTACGTTAAACTAATACGAGTAAAAGTCTCGCACATTATTTTAACCATACAATGTTTAATTGACTTTAAACTGTATTTTAAAAATGTTACCGTCCGCGAAGAAAGGGACCTAACACGCTATAGCTACATTTCACAGGAGTGATTGAAGAGGCGGTCCAACACAGGAACTCGAATTTGAATTTTTCAGATATAGGAATTATATTTTTTATTATAAAAGAGCAAATAAAAAACTTTCGATTGGTGTAAAAATCTATTTTTTCCGCATTATGTCTCTTTCTTCGCGGACGGTCACAAATGTATAAATATTTTCACTTTTATCGTGCAACGCGATATAAAAAAAATGTTCAACATAACGAGCAAGTTATCAGGACGAGTTTCATATAAAATCTCTTAATTTATTAAACATGATATGCAACGAAGCACGCATGAAAATTGGACGGAATATCATTGTACATGCGTTTAATACTAAGTTGTTCCTAATAAGCAAATTACACAGCATATGAAAGTATTTCATACATTCTCTTCAGACCTCAAATGATGAGTATATGGTAAAATAGTAACATATTTTTCGAAAAAATACTGCTACTATTTACATGGATGCAAAAATATGTTTAAAAATTATATGTATCCGCTACGGTGCAAGCCATGATGACTTTGGGGATTAGGTTGCATTTGCATGACTAAATTACGAGATTCCTTACGTACTTTATAACCAGAGCGAGCATCCAGATATAAAAAGAAAGCACCTACTACGTGGAAGAAGGAGCAGAACACTGCCAACGCATACGACCATGACAAGTGGTTATAATTCGGGTACATTATCCATTCTCGTTTCCAACAACTTGATCCGTATACTACTATGGCCAAGAACATCAGAATACCTGAAATTATTCGTAAATCAGTTGTTTTTTTAAAACACTATAGCCACTTTATAAAGGTAAAATATTACTTCATTCGCTGTTCTTCATCTCATCTCAAAGAAGGAGAACATCTATGTAACCTCTTTAATTTTCAAATTTTGATAATTGACGGGTCTTAGTGCAGCAAGCCAAATTTTCGATTTCGTTTGATTGAATTAAATTAATATAGAATATATAAATATACATCTGAACTCATAAAGGTTTTTTTGTTTTTTATTTAAATCAAGTGCGCAAGATTTATACACTCTTTTTCGCTTGTGTATAATTTTACTTTAATAAACTTTTCTTTTTGATAAGGCTTTTCTCGGAACTGGTTTTTTTTCTAGCTGATTTTTTCATGATTCATTAGAGCCCAATCATAGCTCGAAGCGTATTTATTTATTTACTTGTTAATCAAACGTGCAAAACATAAAATAGTTTTTAGTCTATCTTGTAAAATTCGTAAAATGCAATATGCACATCCTTATGCGCAGAGAAGACCATTCATTAGTTGCTGGTCTTCGCTAGTACAGTACCGGCCAGAATTATCTGTCCACTGAAAAAAATCGTATTTAAAACGTGCCGCACTTTTTTCACGGTTATCTCAGCAAGAAATTAATTTAGACAGATTTTTAAAATAACCGTCGGAAAGCTTATTAAATTTCAAATCGATTGAGCTCTACATTAAGTATTGTAGATAAATAGGGGCACATGAGTGAGGCATTGCCATCTTCGCACTGCAGATGGGCAGTGACCGTAAATTACCAAATTTACTACATTTCTTGACAAATTGGCGGTATTTTCGGTAAATCGTGATTTAAAAAAAATACAAAAAATGCGATCAGTATTTTAGACCTGACGAAATTCAATTCAGCGGAGGATTGTAGTTTGCAAGAAAAATTGCATGAAATATTATTGGATTATGAAAAAAGTAAAAAAAAAGTGTTGATTCGTGGGCAAACATAACCTCTTCCATGTTCATAAGATACATAATCTACAGTTTCCTACTGTGTACCTTACAATTTCAATATTTTGCCACCGATTTTTGTTTTGTTCATTAAAAATGTGGCTGTGAAGTATGTTGGTTAATGAGCAAGAGATAAAAATAGAACGTTGTTTAAAGAAGCGTGTGATAGATGTGCCCACAGGCAATCGCCTATTTTGCGGACTTGTATCACAAATAGCTATTTCAGGTAAAGTATCCCACGCGAATTTACATCTAAAATTCGCCCGAAATATTTTCCCTTTAGATAAATATGGATGTGATATTTAATAATGAACTTTAATTTATTTGCTGGTACTCTAGTTCCTGTTGTATAGATTACGGATGAGTAGAAATTTACCAAGTGAGCCTACGATTTTTGATGTTGGAAGAAAAATTAAAACTAAGTATTGGAAAATAATCTACTCATTAGTATAAGAGCACGTTATAAATTTTTTTGAGAAAAATGCATTTGTTTATTTACAATGTCTGATTAAACATTTCTGCATCGTTTGATTAACAAATTATTATTTCGTAAACTATTCACGGAAAATTGATGAAAATTTCAGGGAATGGTGAAAAATAAATGCATTTAACAATAAAATTCTTAAAAACGTGCTATTTGTTATTGTTGCTAATTTATATCATTTTTTAATAAACAAATGGCGATTTAACCCTGTTCTACACACGATATTTGAAATTTTTTTTAAGTAGTGGGAAGCCTGAATGCTTAAGATCCAGAAACCGTTTCAACTTTTTT
>CAKNWT010259305.1:0-13161 GCA_932066315.1 Andricus coriarius
AGAGCGCAACCGAGTGACAAAACAATTTTCACATATATATGGTGTGCAAATACATGAGCCACTATATATATAAAACAATCGTCATGTTTCTACATTGCGCTCATAGTAAAAAATAAATAAATTGAATTTTGTATAATATTTTATTGATTTGCCATATATGTGAAAATCGTTTTGTTACTCGGTTGCGCTCTAAACGAAATAACTACATAAAAAGTGCAAAAACTACCAAAATTGCGCATTTTCGCAAAACAAGCTTAGTTTAGCGTTTTTTTTTCATATGGGTCCTATCAAGTAACACAAGAAGTATATGTATTTTGAAGGCCTTATATTTTTGAAATTCTAGAAAAATAAGAATGAACTCGATAACTAACTTTAAAAAATAAGATTCAGAGGGGGGGGGGGGGGTAAAGGGCCTTATCGAAACCCCTCCTTCGTAAATGGACAATCTAACAGTTCGGATAAAGGGAGAGTTTGTGACTCTAGCAAAGGGAAGAGGATGAAGTAGTTTAGAGGTAGGGCTTCTGTTTCCGCTTAGAGTACAGAAGGATGTGTGAGGTTATATCGAAGTAGGTTAAGTTAGGTTAACAAGTTTGCGAGGAGATGTTTTGTAATGGTTTTTGAAGATTCTCAAAGCCGTTAAAGGGAGAGAGTATAATAAATACATACCTGGATGAAGTAAGTGTCAGTTTTATTTTTTCGTGAAAATAAACCTCCTTCCATGAAGAAGGAAATTTTTTGGATGCCCGTGAGGAAGCAGGGTGCTCATTATGTGAGCACAAATAAATCCATGCATAGTGAATACACCCGCAGTACTTTGCAGAGGTATTCTTTTATGTTTAAAATGTGCAAGTTCGTATCAAACGTTTTTAGCGAGATGATTACCATGCTCAGAAATTCTATCAAAGTACTTAGTTGATAGTCTTTTTATTAAGTCCTTAATATATTCTAGACTTTCGCATATAATATGCATATTCTGTATCATGGTATATCTATTCAAGTATTCTATAAGCCTTAAGAATTTATTTTGGGCTATTCGAAATTTTCTACAATTAATATCGCAGGTGAAGCTCCATGGAGGGCTCGCGTGTGTGTTACATGGTCTAAGTATCGTTTTATAAAGAATTAATTTGTTACTAGCATTTAATCTTGAATTTCGATTTATTACAGGATATAATCCCATCTATTTTCCAGATATATTGGCGACCTTTCTCTTTCTTTCACCTTATACCATGTATTGTATCTTGATTCCATTATCTTTCCCCATCTATCTACTATTTTTTTCTCTATCTCTTTTTCCAATTCTTTATATTCTACATTTCCTCCCTCTTTTATATCTCGATCTGTGAAAAAGTCTTTTCTTTCATCTTCCCATCGGGTTAACTCTTCGGCCCTCTTTCCTCATTCTTCCACCTTTTTGTAACACTTTATCGATAACTACCATCCCATTCCCACTTTTAGTTTCTCGTCGAATTTCCACGACCTCTTTCCGGCCCTTGTTATTAATTTACCCCTTTGAGCCTTTTCTCTTACCATATCACTCAGAGTTGTCCAGTCTACCTCAAAGATCCACATGATATATCTCCCTTGCAAGCTCTCTATCTCCTTCCTTTCCTTCCATTACCATATATCTGCCACTGAATCCCTTCTTCCCGTGGATGAATATCATCCTCCTCTAATTGTTAATCTTGAATTAAAAAACAATATACCACTGTTGACTACAGGAAATATAAGCAATGTTCGGCGAAATTTCAAAAATGCAAATAACCCTGCTATTTGCTCATTTCTGGCGGAAATTGATTGGATTAACCTGCTTACTAATCTAACAATCGATGAAGCAATTGATTTACTATACTACCACCTTTATATAGCGATTGACTCCTTTGTTCCTGTCAAAAATCCTAAATCATCTAACTTTCCTTCGTGGTACAATCGGAACTTGATTGACTTAGTACTTACCAAGAAAGCGGCGCATGCCACTTATAAACGCACGCGGGAACTAGATGATTATTTGCGTTTTTCCTCGTTAAGATCTACATGTAGTATATTATCTAATCAGCAGTATGATGATTATATCAGAGACACTGAAAGATGCATCATAGAAAACCCCAAAAAATTTTGGTCATACGTCAATTCTATTAGCAAGAATAAAGATATGCCAAATCAAATGTTTCTGGGTGATGTACTAGCTGATTCTTATGAGGGCATAGCTAATCTATTTGCGAAAAATTTTAAGTCAGTCTATTCTGCCGCCACAGACCTTGATGTACAACCTGTGTTACTTGAGATTGAGGAGTCCATTGATTTTCATTACACATGTATTAGCAAAGAGGAAATCAAACTCAAACTTTCTAAGCTAGATATTAGCAAAGGTGCCGGCCCAGATGGTATACCTGCCACCTTCCTGAGGGCGTGTTTCCCCTCTTTAATTGAACCACTTCATCTTATTTTTAACAAATCGATTACACAAGGTTATTTTCCGGCAATATGGAAGAATGACATTATTGTACCAGTTTATAAAGACGGCAACCGTAATGATGTTAAAAATTACAGACCAGTTAGAATATTAAGCGCGATGGCCAAAGTATTTGAAAGCATTATCCATGAAAATTTAGGTTTAGCCTCATCGAATACTCTTATTGAGGAGCAGCACGGGTTCAGGAGGGGCAGGTCAACGATCACGAACCTTAGTGTGTACACAAACTTTTTGATTAATAAAGTAGAGGCAGGTATCCAAGTAGATTCGGTATATACGGACTTTTCAAAGGCCTTCGATTAAGTTGACCATACGATTCTGGTGGCAAAGCTCAGAGAACTAGGCATTACGAATAATATGCTCTCTTGGTTTATGAGTTATCTCAGTAATAGATTTCAAATGGTAAGAGTAAATGATCATTATTCGGAAGCATTTCATGCAACTTCCGGTGTGCCCCAGGGCTCTCACCTTGGCCCACTGTTGTTTTTACTACACATTAACGATGTATATGCAGTGATCAAAGCGTGCTCTTTTTTATTGTTCGCAGATGATTTAAACTCTATAAAGAAATACAATCCCACTCGGACTGCATTGACTTGCAAGACGATTTAGACCGTCTCCAAGCCTGGTGCAGTAAGAATGGGATGCCTTTCAATATTATGAAATGTTCGGTAATAACCTTCACTAGAAGGAGAGCTAGTTTCAATTATAACTACACAATCGCTGGTTGTGAATTGCAGAGGGTTTCACGGGTGATAGACCTGGGTATTCACCTTCAAGAAAATGTATCTTATGAAGACCAGATCAACCACGCAGTCAACAAGGCAATTAGATCTCTGGGGTTTGTCTCAAGAAACGCCTCTAAATTTCATAATGTGCTCACACTAAAGGTTTTGTACTTATCTATGGTCAGACCACATCTAGAGTATGCGTCGTTTGTTTGGTCTCCGCAATACATGATAAGTAAAATCAGACTTGAAAGAGTTCAGAATCATTTTCTGCGTTTTGCAGCAAGACAATTAGGAATGCCAATGAGTAGATACGAACATGATTATAGTGCGATTAGATCTCTACTCAACATTACTAAGATTAATGTTAGGTTCCAGTTCGCCGATCTAAATGTTTTCTGTAATATCCTAAACGGCAACATTGATTGCCCGACGTTGCTAGCTGAGATTTCTCTCCATGTGCCTGCTAAAGAACTGCATTCTAAGCCTAATGGACAATAGCGCGGCATAACAGAGTCTATATTAGCTATATAACCAACTCACGCTTTATTTATATCTACGTTAAAACTGGTATGCGTGTATTACATTATAATATACTAGCCCTACACAGCTGGCAATAATGCAGTCAATTATATGATATACAATCTTAGCTTAAGCTATTATTTCTTTCTTATATCTGTTACTTCAATTTTATGATTTTTTTACTGTATAAAAGGGCGTAAGCTCGTTGATTTCCTAAAAATAAAATAATAAAAAATATGCGTCCCCTGTTCACCATTCACTTACATGATAAAACCGAAGTATTTAAATTCCTTTACTTCCTCCATCTTTGCACCTTTCCATCTCGATGTCTATCTTCCGTATAAGCCTCCGTTTTTTCCTATCAAAATATTTTTCTAACCCCGTAATTAAACCCGCCATACCTTACTCATTTTTTGCTGAAGAATAATATATCATTCACATGCGGTAATGTATATATTTTTTCTTCCCCTAGCCTTAATCCTCCCACACTTTTTTCTTCATCTGCTCTTCCAAATCTTAAATTATTATATTAAACAGGAGCGTGCATAAAAAAAAACAACGTTGCCTTACACCTTTAACCTATGTGGACTCCCACCCTGAAATTATATTTTTCTCTTAAGATATATGCTACTCTTGTCCTTAAACCTTCTCTTATCCCTTTATTTTCCGTAGCTTTATCTCTCTTCCCTGCCCAATGAGTCAAACTCCGTGTTCAAATTCGCGCACACTGCTGTCATTGCCCCCTGCTCTCTTTTGATCCTTCTATATATAATATAATTTAGCACGTTAATATTATAAACACTTCTGATGTCCAGACGTATAACCTAGTAAGTATCATTTCCGAGAGAGGTCACTTTCTCATGCATAGATGCGCGAAAATAGCCTTTATGGCAAATGTCACTTACTAGGTTAAACTTTTGACAACAGACTTCTCCTGTCTGATTCGATGAATTGATCTTTTTTCATCTGTTTCTTTCAATTAAACTCTCTGATACTATTCTCTCATATATCTTATGTATATCATGTCGGCATCAACGTCACCCCCTAAAATCTTTATCCCCTTCTTCTTTTCTTTTTTTGACTATTAGTACTATTAACGCTTCTTTCCATATTTCTGGCCAACCCTCCCCTCACCGTACCCTGTTGCAAAGATTTCAATAAAAAAATCAAACGTACTAAAAAAGGAAATTCGATCAAACCTTTTTTAAAGGAAACACCGGGAGGCGAAAACTTAAGAAATGCAAGGAACAAAAATTTAATCCTGATATTGTGTCGATTTATACGAACTGTGAAAAAGTACATACAAAATTATTAGATTCCAAGAAGAAAGATTATAAAAATTCATTAACAAATTCTCTCGCGAATGCAATCGACTCTAAACGATTCTGGAAATTAGTAAATAGCTATAATTTCAAAGCTTCGTATAAAGATTATATAGACTTAAACATGTGGGAACAGTACTTGAAATCTCTCTACCCAGTCCGGGATCCAAATTCTTACTTAATACCGATAATTAATTTTCGAAATCCTTATCTTGACTCACATATAACTCCTGATGAAACTATTTCAAGCTTGAAACAGTAAAAAAATAGTAAGGCCCCTGGTCCGGATGGTATTACCTATGAGTTTTAAAAAGATTTGCCCGGCAATCTGATCCTTTACTTAAACTCGATATTCAATAAAATAATTGATGAAGAAAAGGTCCCAATATCGTGGTCTCAAAAATTTCTTAAAATGATACACAAGAAAGGTGATGTCACTGATCCTGTTAACTACCGCCCTATTGCCTTAGTTAACTGTATTACAAAGATATTTACGCAGATTCTTTCCAAAAGGCTGAGAGCTTGGGCTGAAAAGATCCAGCTCCTCCCAGAGTGACAGGCAGGTTTCAGGAGGGGCAGAGGTTGCACGGATCAGATCTTTACCCTTAACGCAATGATTCAAAATCGTCTGAGACTGAACGGAGGCAAACTTTTTGAACTCTATGTTGATTTCAAAGTAGTCTTTCCGTTAGTTAGTTATAATATATTATGGAACAAATTAATCTCGAAAGGTTTTGGGTCAAAATTGATTAGATTGGTAATAGATTTTTACTCTAAAGTTAATATTGCGATCAAGGGAAATAAGGCCGTCTCCATATCGGTAGATGTAACGAATGGGGTCATGCAGGGGGAGGTTTTAAGTCCAACAATGTTTACATTTTTAATTGCTGATTCACAAGAATTTATGTATGCCAGAGGTGTCAGAGGTGTATCAGTAGACCATTTGTTGGAAATATTGCTGTTAGCTTACGCCAACGATTTGGCTTTCTTGGCGGACTCCCTGGTTGAAATGCGTAAGATTCTTGAAGGATTATTAGATTACTGTAGGATAAATGAGCTCGAAATAAACATAGAAAAAATAAAAATAGTAATCTACAGAATGGGAGGTCATGGCCATAACAAAAAATACCCACCTTTTATGTACGGAACCTCCGAGATTGATATTGTTAAAAGTTATATCTAACTGGGCACCCCATTCACTCAATATGCACTTTTTGTCGGGGCGAAAGATTAATCTGTTCGTAAATCTAACCTCGCTGTAGGATCAACGATTTCTTTGATTCACAGATTAAAACTTAACTCATGGAACTCTATTGTTTTATACAAAAAAATTCAAGCCACTTTTTATAAGAGAATTCTGCAAGTTCCACACAATACTGCTGGATATGCTGTTAAATTAGAAATAGGTGCATCCCAACTTGCAGTTAGAGTTTTTGAATCAATTCTCAATTGGATAGAGAAAATTCTCAATATGTCCGACGATCGATAACCTAAGAAATTTAATATAAGATTAAGGGAACTGGATAGATTAAAAGACGATTTTTCAACCCTAGACAAGTATAACTGGGCCCGCCAGGTTGAGGCATATTTAAAAAGATTGTGATAGAGGGCGATTGGGTATTTCTTTCTCTTGCCTCTACAAAAGAATAAATCGGCATGGATGAGAGCTTATGATAAAATATTGTATCTAGAAGATTTACAGCGAGCCCACTCGCCCTCTGCTCTAATAGCTTAGCCTCAATTAACCTTGCGAGAAGGACCTCAGACATATTTCACTCTCTCAAGAACACCACTCGGTCTTATCAGAATTACAGCGCAATTAAGGTTAATAAATAAGTTCATACCTAGACTTATAATCAAGAATAAAACAGGCAGTTTGAATGTTGATGGTTATTGTATCCACTGCACTGACATGAGAATAGTTTTAATATAGAACCTGTGCACCACCTTTTAGTAGAATGTCAATTTTTTTTAACTGTAAGGTTTTCACGTATAAGCGATAGTAGGGAAATGTGTGAGATAAGGAATGCCTGGCTGAATATTCTAGATAACGCAGGAAAAAATTCGATCAGAAAAATTATTATGTTTGTTAACGGCCATACCACGCTGGAAGCACCAGTTCCCGTTAGATCACTGAAGTTAAGCAGTGTTGGGCGCGGTTAGTACTTGGATGGGTGACCGTCTGATACTACTGCGTTGCTGTTGGCAGTCGTGGGTGTGGTGAGCCCACACTTGTAGTTATTTACTACAAGAAACTATCCACCTAAAAAACACTACCCGAATCGGGTAGTGTCATGCTTACCCCTAGAGGCTCGCCGAAAGGGAAATAGCTTAATGATATACATATAGTTAATTTCTTACACCTATATACCTATCTACCCTATACCTATATACCCATCCACACACTACTACTTTCCAATCGAGCAATTCACGCCCACCCCGAAAGGGAAATTGCTTAATGGAACGCATCGCCCGAGAGCTCCGGCTCTTACATTCAGCCACGTTATATTGGGCCAACTCCCCAATGCAACGAATTATGCGGTTACGTCACCAGTATCGCGCAGTGCCACCCACAATATGCCTTTCTCGGATGGAGGCCATGGTTCAGTTGGGAGTGGCAGTAGGACCGAACCGAGGCGACAACCAGGTAATAGCCCCGGACAAACGCGAGAACATAGATTTAAGTGGTCGGGCCAATTCAGGAGGGACATCCTTTTTCGGCAAGAAAAGGGCTGGCAGGTTACAGGGAGAACCTGTTAATAGACAGGTGTATTACACAAGACTCGATCAGGTATCGACGCAATCTGTCCATGGCTTGGATTGACTACCGTAAGGCATTCGATAACACGAACCATGCTCTACTTATTAAGCTCCTTGAGTGCCTGCAGGTGCATTCAAAAATAGTGAGATGCATAAAAGATCTTATGCTCTTGTGGCGTACAAGATTTGTCATAACATCTGACAAAAGACAAGTGACTACCAGCTATATCACATATAAGAGAGGGGTCTTTCAAGGAGACTCTCTAAGTCCGATACTTTTCTGCATCTCCCTCTTGCCTCTATCTATTGTCCTCGCAGGCAAAAGCTCTGGATACCTATGTGGCCCACCGAACAGAAGAGAATATAAGGTCAACCACCTTTTATATATGGACGACCTTAAACTGTTTGCTTCCTCGAAAGAGGATCTGAAAATCCTTGTGGAGGCTGTGAATAGGTACTCTGAAGCGATTGGCATGAGCTTTGGACTGGACAAGTGTGCCTGCGTCCACCTACAGCAAGGACGACTAGAAGTTACACCACCGAGTGACGATCGGGAAGTTCAACTCATAGGCGGAAATACCATACAAAATCTTGGTAATGGAGAAACATATACATATCTTGGAATAACGCAAGCGGAAACCCAAGATGTGCGTGTGTTAAAAACGGCCCTTGTAAAAAGGTATCGCCAAATTTTCAGACAAATTTGGGCTTCCGAATTATCTGGAAAGAATAAGATCCAGGCGAGCAATATGCTGGCCGCTCCTATACTGCTCTACACATTTGGCGCAGTAAAATGGAACATCGATGAGTTGAAGCAACATGATCGAAGCACACGTAAGATGATGACAATCCATCGAAGTCATCATCCTAAATCTTCCATACCTCGAATATATTTACCTCGAGATAAAGGGGGTAGAGTCTTGCTAAGCTTGGAGTGTCTTCATCGACTTGTCTTATACGACTTGTACGTCAACATGAAGCCAACAATGTTGCTGCGCGTCTATACCATGTCGCAAATAGGGCCGCAGAGGAGCTTGGAGTCGCATTTGATTCCAGCGACACTACACATGGCCTAGCATCACTAACACCTTCGGTGCTCAAAAGTCGTGTACAGGAAGCAGAACATACGCTTCAACTAAGAGAACATATTGACAAGCCCCTTCATGGTAAATTCTACGGCATCATGCGTAGAGAAGAGCTCTCGATGGGTCTGTTTAACATGTTTCTCAAGTCTGCTGGATTGAGATCGGAGACTGAAGGATTTCTTTTTGTCTGTCAAGACGGCGTTATCGACACCTTAGTTTACCGTGAGCGCATGATGAATATACCTGTAGGCGATACTAACTGCCGATCGTGTAAGCAAGAGCCAGAAACACTTGGGCATGTTCTGAGTGGATGCTCAAAGTATGCACGTTACGGGTACATCGAAAGACACAATGCGGCTCTAAAAGTGTTATATTACCATCTTAGGCACTTCTATGGAGTTGATTCTATCGCAAACCGGATGCAAAAGGCTCTTATTCTGGGATCACTTCATCTGGTCCGTCAGCACTGTTCCTCATAACATTCCTCAACGATTGGTAGCTCTAAAAAACTATACAGAGGTGAAACCTTCATCTCCAACTGTCCCGTCTGCCGCGTAAGGTCATCCGCGGCAGAGTAATGTTTACCATCAACCTTTAACTTTAATTTTTTTTATTTATTAGAATATAACAGTTAGTTTTGGAATTGAACTGTAACCTATTTGTATGAATCAGATGATTCTGAAACAAATAAGGCACTACTATGCCTGCTACATTTCCATCTTTCATTAAAATATCGTCCTCGCTAGTAGATCCCTTGTGATATCCTCTTCTTCGCCCAGTTCCCTCCCCTCTTTTTCTCCTTTCTTTATATTCCTTTTCCCTCCTCCTAACAATGCCATATAATATTTTTTCCATTCTAACATCTCAATCTCCCGATAAACTCTTTTACTTTTAATCCTTTCACTATTAACTACTTTCCATAATTTCCTTCATTTTCTTAAATCTTTTCTCACTTCCTTTTTCTTCTCCTTCGTATCACAACAACCTCTTTCTTCCCCTTCGCTGACTTCTTTGTCAACTGCATCATCTAATATTCTTTTTACTTCTCCTACTCTTCTGTCCATATTCATTTCACCATTCCTCCCATTGCTCTGCTTTTCTTATTTTTTCTCTTTGCCTCTTGCACCTCACACCTGTATCCTCTCGGTTGCCTTCCCTTTACTCTCTCCCACCTTTTTTCATCTAGCCATGTCACCATCATTACCACGACTTCCCTTTTCCCCCAAATATTTCATAAGCTCCATATCCTTCCTTTCTAAGCCAGCTACATTCCAGTAGTAGCCAATTCTCCATTGTTCCATTTTTACCTTTCTTCACTTCTTATCTCTTTTTATTTCCCACTATCTCTTAACTTCCCTCCCTCCGTTCCTTTCTCAGCTATTCCCCCGTCCGCTAACATTATACTAACTCTTCCTTATCTTCGCCGCAACTCCACCATACACCTTCTATCTATATTTTCCCATACTTAACCTACGTCCTATTTCTCTTCTTTCTTTTCTCTTCTGCTATTTTTCTTAACTTATACTGTATATTCCTTTCATCCTCAGCAAGATAATCCTCTAATCTATCCGCGCTACCATATGAGGCCCTTTTCTTTCCATCACTTCCCTCTTATGTTCCCTGTTATTTAATTACAATAGCGCCATTTGCTCTCCTCTCATCCGTTCCTTTTCTACACTTCTCTCTTCCTCTACCTCTACCTTCGCAACTATCCTCCTTAGAATTTCTTTCACTGCTTCTTCCAATTCCTTCCCTTCTAATATTTGCCCTCCATCACTATATTCTTTATTTTTTCTTTCCTTTCTATCTTTTTCTCTATTTTTCTCAATCTTTCCTTATGCACATTTCCAATTCTCTAACTTTTTGTTAGGATCTTTCTGCTTTTCTCGTCTTTGTTTCAAACTCTGCATCCTTTTTTCTCAACGTTCCCTCATTTCTCTCCATTCATTTATTTCTTTCCTATTCGGCAATTTCCACAAACCGCAAGCCCACAAACCCAAGCCTACAAACCCCAAGCCCACAATCTCAAGCCCACAAACCCCAAGCTCACAACTCCAAGCCCACAAACCTAAACCCACAAATCAACAACCCCGAACCCTAAACCCGCAAATCAACAACCTCAAACTCACGAACCAACAACCACCAACCTACGAACCCTAAATCCACAAACCTTAATCATAAAACCCCCTTACCTAATAACACATAACCCACAAATCAATAACCGTAAACCCACAAAATTTAATCCCGCAAACCGCAAGCCGATTATCCGCTAACCAACAAATCCCAAACCTACAAGCCTGAAACCCCTAAACCATAATCGTTTCTTCATGCGTAAAAGTGTCTTGAAGTTATCATCGCTCTTAGCCGCATTTGCGTTACCCAGGATTAACCACGTTTTTTTTGTCTACTTTTTTCTTGTTTTTTTTTATTGACTTTTTGTGTGTTTGTAGTTGCCAAGTATGAGGATATGAGGTTAGTTTTTTTAGAGAGATGCACTGAGTGCGGGAAAGAGAGGAAGGTGAGAGGGAAGAAGGAGGAGAAAGAGTAGGGATCTATGTAACTTAAAATTTTCAAAATTGAATATCTCGTCGCGAAAAAAAGATATTTGAGCAAACTCAACGGCATTTGAAAGAGCAAGACTTGTACTACTACGCGAAATGACTATGCATACTCAATCCACGCATGTGACGTCGGGCAGTGTTATTGGTCCTACGTCTTTTCGATGCAGGTTTTAAAGTTTAGAATTTTGAAGTTTAGAATTTTGAAGTTTAGAATGTCAACCAGACAAAAACTTGTCCCAATGGAAAGTTTTTTTCAATAAACTGACATTCGAAAAGACAAAACTTTTCGAAAGTTTGAGTCCGATCAGAATATATAAACTTACCTTGGATCGTTGTAAAACATTTGCTGAGATGCTTGACCATGGTGGACGTCCCAGTCGATGATTAAAATCTTTTTGGCCAAATTATTCATTAGCATTTTTTCACAAGCAACAGCAACATTATTAAAAAAACAATAACCACAATATTCAGCTTTCATTGCATGATGCCCTGGAGGTCTGAAATAACAAAAATAGTTAAATTAATATGATTCATCTTACAATGTGAACATAATATATTTGCTAACTATCAAGTATTTTTATTATTATGCCATCAGGACAAATCCTTTTCGGGGTAAGCGTAAATTTGATCAGTTCTCGTTTCATTATAATACTAGAGATTCGGGAATGTGTAAGATTGGGGAGAGGAAAATGACACATAAGAGAAGGGATAGGTTTTAGATCTTATAAACAATTTTCTATCACCCCTACATCATAAGTACCATTTTAACACCTGAAAACGATCCCTAGAACAATTAGACAGGTCCATAAGAAGGTGTCTTAAGCAAGAGGTCAGAATATGGGGTCTATATGTATTTTGGGGCGATGAAGACGAATATGACATTAGCCCCCCTCCCCCCGCACGTCATAATTTTCCCCTAGACGCAGAAAATTTCCTAAAAAATCAGCTTTTCTGGGTATAAATTACACTTGGTATTGAAATCGCCTGGAAAAAGATCAGAGCATGATATCTTTATGTATTTTGGTGCACGGCATGCGAATCTGACATTAGTTTCAACCCAGTTCGTCAGGATTTCGGCCTAGACGAGGAAAATTTTCTAGGGAATCAGCTTTTCTGGAAATAAATTACCCTTGGTATCAAAGTCGTCTGGAAACATATCAGAGCAGGATATTGTCATGTATTTTGCTGCGCTGAATGTAAACCTGATATTAGTTTTAACCCAGCACGTCAGGGTTTCGCCCTAGAAACGGAAATTTTCCTAAAAAATCAGCTTTTTCGGGTATGAAATTACCCATAGTATCGTTATCATCTGAAAACAGTTCAGGTATTGAAATGGGCTGAAAAGAGGTCAAAGCATGACATCTTCATGTATTTTCGCGCGCTGAATGCGAATATGATCATAATTTTCCCCAGTACGTCAGGGTTTGTCCTTAGAAGAAGAAAATTCCCTAAAAAAAGAACATTATCCGCATACAGAATTACGCAGGGTATTTAATTCACCTTTCTGGATGAATTCAATGCCAAGGGTCATTTCATAGCCGAAAAAGCTAATTTTCTAGGATATTTTCAGCGTCTAGGGGGAAACCCCGGCGGGATGGGGGAGAAATAATTTCAGATTTGTACTCAGCGCAGAAAAATGCAAAAATATATCATACTTTGACCTGCTTTCAGACGATTTTAATACGAACATAAATTTCATACCCAAAGGAA